>JAXDDX010000001.1:15535000-15572500 GCA_034670405.1 Hoplostethus atlanticus
CCTCTCTGTTGCTCCCATCTTTCCTGTTACTCTCTACTGTGGTGCTGTCATCCGAAGAGAATTTATTTTTTAAAGCAATAAAAGCCACAAGAGGCCGTGCTTTACAGTGATTTTACAAGAGCTAAGCGGTGCTGTCAGACACACCAAAGAGTGAGTTGGAGGAGTCCTTAAACAGTAGCTAAAGAACACGGCTGCCTCCAAGCGACACACAACCACCAGTGTAAGTGGTGATTTTCAGTCATTAATATTGAAATCAACTGTTTGAGCACCAGTTGAGATGTCTAAGGCCAATATGACGCCCCTAGAGAGGAGAGAGGAGGAGACCCCAGGGCAGACCCAGTACACGCTGGAGGGACTACATCTCCCAGCATGCCTGAGTGGACTGAACTGGAAGAAATTGCTGGGGAACTGGGGGGACTGGCTATTTTTTTTCCCCCTCATCTCTTCCAACCTTTTGTATCCTCAGGTAAGAAGGAGCAGGTTGTGATCAAGGTGCAGACTCAGCGTGGGGCCGGTGACGAGTGGTGGTTTCGCCAGCAGGGGGCGCAGGGTGAAATGCTGCTGACTCTGCACAGTCCGGCAGACGCTCCCATTGGCCAGTACCGCCTGGCTGTGCTGATGATGTCACCGGACGGTCGCATTCTAGAGAAGACGGAGCGCCACAAGTTCTACCTGCTCTTTAACCCCTGGTGCAAAGGTGAAGGGAGAGGCAGAGCGGGGGGGATGCACTCTCTATCTAAACATTTGGCTTATAATAAGATTTCCTTCCACTTTTAAAACGTAGGTACTCTGGTAAAATTGGTGTAATCTTTCATGCTCCTTATACTTTTTAACATAGTTACCTCTCATTCTTAATTTTTATAATAACCTTTGTATACATCACACAAAGATTTACTTCCACTTTTAAAATGTAGGTACTTTGGTGGAATTGGTATATACAAATTTTTCATGCTCCTTTATACTAGAAAAGTAAGAGGGGGAAACAAAATATATAGGAAATAAATGGGGTGTGTCTTTCTTTCACCCAACCCCTTAATGATGAAGCCTTTCTATCCTGCTGGGAGCGGCCTCTTCCCTCATCCCAGGGCATGCCTGCTCACTGAATGGTGTATCCGTGACACAGATGTAAACCACCAAGTCAGGCCCCAGTCATCAGATCTCAGCCCAACTGGGCACTTATGGGAGATTCAGGAGCGGTGTCTCAGACGGCGTTTTCCAGCGCCCTCATCAAAACACCAAATGATGGAATTTCTCGCAGAACAACGGCGTCATGTCCTTCCGATAGGGGTCCGAACGCTCGGAGAATTCGCACCAAGGCACACTGAGATTGTTTTCACACCGGTTTTGATTGGTGTGGTTGTGTGTTAATGTTAATGTTTGCAGTGGCTTCAGGATACTCACGGCCCTCTCCGTGTGTGTGTGTGTGTGTGTGTGTGTACCAGATGACGCTGTGTACCTCCCTGATGAGACTCTGCTCCAGGAGTATGTTATGAATGAGGATGGGATCATTTATGCAGGGACCTGGGATTACATCAATAGCCTGCCCTGGAACTTTGGACAGGTAACACACACACACACACACACACACACACACACCTTACCTGAAAAACAAAGAACGCAATAGCTTAATTACGATAGCGAAGAGGATAGTCCCGAGGATAGGCCCAATAAGGACATCTGATTTGATCAATGAAAAGATGTATACAGATGTGTGTGTGTGTGTGTGTGTATTATAGGTGTGTTAGTGTGTGTACGAATGGGTCAAGTGTCTCCGTGTCTGCCAGGCTGGTGGGTAGCCTGTGTGAATTGTCACAGCAGTGTGACAGCGGAGACCGGGGGGGCATTGGCAGGATCAGGAACTGTCTTTGGAGGACGCAGGACACTTCTAGACGGGAGGTGTCAGAATGTAACCAGACCACACAAACAAGGGCTTGTCCCTTCACAGCCCACTGGGAGAGCAGAGAGGAAGACAAACAGGCAGGCGGATCGGTGCCAGACAGGAGGCGGTAAACAGAGAGAGGAACAGAGCAGCAGACACACTGATTTACACAGACTGGAGTTTTGGCTCAAACAATTCTCTGCTGCTCAACATGTAATCTCTGTTCTCTCTCTCTCTCTCTCTCTCTCTCTCTCTCTCTCTCTCTCTCTCTCTCAGTTTGAGGACAGCGTGATGGACATCTGTTTTGAGATCCTGGACAACTCCAATGCCGCTCTGAGGAACTCAGAGATGGACACTAAGCACAGATCTGACCCCGTCCACGTCAGCAGGACGGTCACTGCCATGGTGAAGAATCTCTCCCGCTTGCACAACCCAGTGTGTTCCCAGTACAAGTAGCATCAGAGCAACCGACCTTTAGCCATCTACTTGTCTTTGTCCCAAAGATAACAGGGGCCAGTCTGGCAGTTTAAGGTCACACTTGTCTGGATTAAAGGGATATTCTGCAACATTTTCCTAAATAGACAGATGTTTTGCTACTCTCTATCACCAATTGCCACAACACAGTAGTGATTCAGCCTCTGCCCCTTTACATTTGCTCTTCAGGAAGTGATGTGTTTTATGTTTCCAGCAGCAGGAACAGCAGTTTGATTGTAATAAACAGAAGAAGAACTGGGTAGTTAGCATGAGCAGCGAAAGAAAAGAGGAACAAGGAAAAAAATAAAAGAAAGAATCTCACAGTACTGATCACACTGTTTGATTGAAGAGTGATCTCTGGGAGGTGCAGTGCTGAGACACCACAGCGATGACTGCTTATCACCAAAAATGCTGAAATCCCCTCAAAAAAACTATGTCTGTTTGATAAGGAGAAAAATGCATGAAAGCAGCATTTTATCCAACATGCCAACATTAACATGTTCCCTCCACCTGTGCAGGTGAACTCTAACGATGACCGGGGAGTGCTGTCCGGTCGGTGGGAGGAGCCTTACACTGACGGAGTCTCACCTTCTCGGTGGACCGGCAGCGTGCCGATCCTCCAGCGGTGGAGCAAGGCCGGGGCCAAGAGGGTCAAATATGGCCAGTGCTGGGTGTTCGCTGGCGTGGCCTGCACAGGTGAGGCTCGACACAGAAAACACACTCCCTAACAAGAAAAGCCAATGAATGAATGGAAGGAGGAAGGAGGAAGGAAGGAAGGAAGGAGGGAAGGAAGGAAGGAAAGAGCTGTCCCAGTCTAATGCCTATTATCTCCCCAGTGCTGCGGTGTCTGGGGATCCCAACGCGCTGCATCACCAACTTCTCTTCTGCCCACGACGTTGATGGGAACCTCTCCTTAGACGTCCTATTCAACGAACAACTAGAGAGCCTGGAGGGACATGGCAGGAAAGACAGCAGCTGGTAGGGCCACACACACACACACACACACACACACACACACACACACACACACCAACAGTAAACACCAAATCAAATAAGAAGATTTATCAGAAGACATTATGTTATCTAATGTCATGACATGTTATCTCCTCTCCTCTCCTTTCCTCTCCTCTCCTCCTCCTCCTCCTTTTAGGAACTTCCATTGTTGGGTGGAGTCCTGGATGAGGAGAGAGGATCTCCCTAAAGGATATGATGGCTGGCAGGTTTTGGACCCCACCCCTCAGGAGCTGAGCGATGGTACACTCCAGATCCTACGCTCAAAGCTTCTCTTTATCTCTCTTTGCCTCTCTGTTTACCTCACTACCCTTCACTCATCCCTTCTATCTCTCCTCTTATCCCATCTATCCCTGTTTTCCAAGACCTTTCTCCTCCCCTGAAAACCTTTGCCATACCCTCCCCCTGTTGTTTTTCGTCTGCTGTCTGTATAGACCGGCATCAGGACTTTCACTGTCAGTCCGTTCTGGTAGCTAAACATGCTAAATGATCATCTAATGGTGAGATCTTGGATTCAAACCTTTCTACATGTCATCCTGTCTTTCTTGCCTCTTTCCTGTCACTCTCCACTGTGAATTGTCTAATAAAGCAGAAATGTTTAATCTGAGAGGTCAATGATTTTCTCCTCTCTAGGTGTGTATTGCTGTGGTCCGTGTCCAGTGAGGGCCATCAAGGAGGGGGATCTGGGAATAAAGTACGATGCTCTGTTTGTATTCGCTGAGGTGAACGCTGACATCATCCACTGGATCGTCCAACCAGATGGTCAACGGCGACAGGTTTGATTTGTCTTTTGATTGCGTGATGAAAACATATTGCTTCTCCCACACGAGTGCTTTCCATAAATCATATGTTATATTCCGTTGTGGTCTTGTAACTCACTTGTGACTCAAAATGTCCTTCTAATAAAAAAAATATTGCTGCTGTCGAATGAAAGCCAATTATTCAGGAATGAAGAAGAAAAAAAAAAATTTTCAGATTGACGCCCATGCATTCTTTTAAAACATACAGTTCAATGGGATTCATGGGCCCTAATGGACCGTAAAGTCATGTGCCCAGAAAGGATTTGATGATGATGTCTATTATTATTATGATTATTATTATAGATCCGAGTGGACCAGCATGGCGTGGGGAGGAACATCAGCACCAAAAGTGTTTACGGCGACTACAGAGAAGACGTCACTCTACACTACAAACATCCAGAAGGTTGGTTGGAAAATAGAACACAGTAGAGTAACAGTGTCGGTTACAGTCGAGCAGAAAATTTACAAAAGGTTTGAAAATTTACACCCAAAACGGACCAGGCTAATGTTAAAGTGTTCTGTTTTTACATTTTCACCACTACTTACCAGGCTAGTGACTTAAAAAATATAGAACCAGCTCCGGCCCATATTACCTGCTGAATAAACTGTCATGAACTGACATGAATGAATGAGACTGAATGAGATTTTCTTCTCCACAGGTTCTCGGAAGGAGAGAGAGGTTTATGAGAAGGCTGGACGTCGGGTCACCCAGCCGACAAATGGGGAAACAGAACCGGGGCAACTGCAAGTGTCAATCAAGCATGCCAAGCCTATATTTGGGACAGACTTTGATGTAATTGTTGAGGTATGAAGCAGTGGTCTTTTACTAATACATATCAAACCATCATTGAGACTTAAAGTGTACTTGGATGGATGGATGAATGAATCAATCAATCAATCAATCAATCAATCAATCAATCAATCAATGTTCCGCACCCTGACGTTTGGGTACGAGATGGCGAGAGTCATCTGGGTGTAGATTTTGTTTCCCTGCTTTATCCTGTTTGGTTCAGTGGATACTCAGTGAAACATCAGAATGAATAAGTAAAGCAAAACAGTCATTCACCGTTGTAAACACTGGCCAGGTGAAGAATGCAGGTCAGGACTGAATGCAGGTCAAGGCTTAGCTGGATATAATGACTAAAGCTGTCACTTTCAATGACTCATCCATCCATCCCGCCATGTCTCCATTTCTGTCCCATAGGTGAAGAATGTAGGAGGCCAAGACGCCCACGCTCAGCTGACTCTGCTGTCTAGGGGTGTAACGTACAACTCTCTCCACCGGGGGGAGTGCCAGAGGCACACAGCCAGTGTCACTGTGCCTGCTCACAAGGGTAAGTAGCTTTACCTGAGACTGGGTAAGCCCCAATATCTCTCTGGAGCAGAGGTACTGTCAAACGTCATCACTGTAACAGCACTTGTTCATGATGATGTATGTGTGATTATTTGTATGTGTGTGTGTTCTACGTTCAGCCCACAAGGAGGTGCTGCGCCTGCGTTACGACCACTATGCAGCATGTGTCTCTGAGCACCACGTCATCAGGGTGATCGCGCTCGTTGAGGCCACGGGGCAGAACGAACCCGTCATGGACGTGGCCAACATCCCACTGAGCATGCCTGAGCTGCGTGTCCTGGTGGGTACGCACTGAGCACGCCCAGATGTCGTGGTTGACATTCTCGTGTCTAAATAGGAAGCAGTGGACTGATTACAATATTTTATGTGCAAGCTCAGTCTTTTTAGGTGCCTAGGTCTCACGTCACACAGGTACAGTGAATATTGTACTAGAAGACACTCTCAGAAGATGGCAGATTTGCTATGCAAGCATTTCCAAACCAGGAAGAGGGAACGTTGACGTTTGCACATTTTACATTGTGAGATGGCAAATGGTGTCAAACCGTGAGGATGCTATTTTTGCACACCAGCTCCATGAAGCCAAACACTGTCACTGAGCTCTGTTCTCTCCATCCAGGTGCCTGGCAAGGCGATGGTATATGAACAAGTGACAGCCTACATCTCCTTCACCAGTCCTCTGCCGGTCAAACTAAAGGGCGGTGTGTTCACTGTGGAGGGAGCTGGCTTACTGTCTGCCACCGAGATCCCTGTTCTGTAAGTATTGAGTCCGATCACCTTTACAGGCCATGTACGGGGAATGTGCAAGAAATTAGACACACTCTTCACATCATTACGTGTTACGTGCAAGCTAGAATGAAAGTTGGTGGTCGTCACTATGTCCATACATCCAACCAGCAGCAACAGTAATAGGAGACAGCAAGACAAAAACAATATAAATAAGAATGGAGCAAATATGGGGTAGTAACACATAACACAACTGACAATTACAACCCTGGAATGTAAGTTAAAAAAAAGAACTGTAAAAATAAAAATTGTAAAATGAATGAATGACAAACAGCAGTCGAGCATACAGAGAGAGAAATATATACAATATGAGAATATTCAAAAAACTAAAATATGAAATATATGGAGAATGAAAACATGTTGAGCCCACGAATGATTCAATCCCCCTCTGGACCAATCGGTATCATCTGGTGTCACCTTGCTTGTGACACCAGAGACAACAACTTGGAGGTGAGATGTGTCATTTCCCCACGTTTCATCAAAATCTGTGCGATAGATGGAAGAACAGACAGAGACCAATCCATAGTCACCCCCCACCCCCTCCATAAAAGAAAAATGACAAAAATAGCAAGACAGCTGCAATATATAACGGATGAACTATTAATATTATATTAAATATTACTGTGTGTCTCCACCAAAGATTTACTCAGAACAAACTGGTGGCGAAGGGAAGAGGAGCTGATGGTGCTACTACAGAGTCAGCTGTGCCTCAGGCCAAGGTCAACATTGTAAACCCCAGTAACACTGCTCAGAGAGGATCGAGATTTAGAAAGTGAATGATGCCACCTACTTTGTGTGTGTGTGTGTGTGTGAGACGGTGAAGGTGTTGGAAGGTACGCCAGTTGGGTGTTAGTGCAGTACTCTCCTCTGGCTGTGAATTCCTCACACAGGTCCACCCACACTGCCCAGGGAAGAAGAACACCCTCTGCTGAAGACAAACACACACACACACGTACATTAACACACATTCACACATTGCTTGGTATACAGAGCATCCAGAAATAACAGAACTTCTCTCCGCCTTAGCGTCATCTCCAAATCTAACCAAACACACTCGACTAGAGGCCAGTGTAAACATATTTCCTCAGATATAACACAGCAGCATGATTGGCCGGGGCCCATCTGACACGCTGTTAAAGTGTTTTTTCGTTGTGTTGTTATTGCCCACCCACATCTTTTTTGAAAAGTAGACTGGCAAAGAGGATGCTAGGAATCAAATCAACATTAACTTCTAATCATCATCATCATCATAATGTACAAAACCAGAGTTGGTGCATTTATGGAAGAGCGATACATGGCAGAGATAGCATGCAAGTCATTTAACATCTCTCCATCCTAACCTTCCACTAATAGTGTGTAAATATTGCAGGCTTTATATAATATTGCTTTTTTCTTCCTGCTTTATCTTTGCCTGCCTCCCCTCCTCTCCTCCATCCACCTCCCTGTCTCCTTATTTTCCCTCCACCCCCCTTTCTCCTTCCCTGCCTCCATTTTGTTCTCTCTTCCTTCAGTGGCGATATTACCCAAGGCCAAAGGCATCAGTCAATCTCTCTTTCATGTCCAAATAACATACATCTAAGCGTTCTTCTGCCTCTCTTTCAGTGGTGATATTGCTCCAGGCCAGGAGGTGTCAGTCAAGCTCTCCTTCATGCCGTCACGGACCGGGGTGAGGAAGCTCCTGGTGGACTTTGACTCTGACCGGCTGAGGGACGTGAAGGGAGTAGCTACCGTGCTCGTCCGCAAGAGGACACACATCCGCACAATTAACATTTTTGGATGAATACCTTTGAGTTGAATGAAACTAAGAGATGTTAAAGGTTAGATCATGTGACATTGCTGGAACGCAAAGGAATGCGGCTTGGTAAACACAGAATATACAGGTAAAAGAAAAATGTAGAGTAAATTAGGGGTAATGGGGTGCATTTTGCTGATGGAGATGGAGTCTTCCAGGAGAACTGTGACCCTATCCAGAAGGAAATACTGAGCACTGGATGAATTGATGAACATAAGATAATGTAAACCATTTGCTCTACCCACTAAACAGTTATGGGACACTCTGCAGCAGCTCTCAAGACCACCAACACAGATGTGAAATATGTCATGTTCAAGTTCACATTGCTCCAGTGGAGTTCCAGACACTCCCAGACTCCAAGGTAGTCTCAAGCTGCTCGTAGTGGCCAAATATCCAATCAAGACACTTTATTTTGGTGTTTCCTTTATTTTTGCAGTTACCTGTAGAACATACATGTAATATATTTTAATGTGACTGAATGTAATGGAATTGGACAATATGATCATTTCTGTGGCGTGGAGGTACAGGTGTACAGTACATATTGACTTAAAGCTACTGCAGTGTGACCAACCAACCGCAGAGGCAGTGTGTGTTTTTAGCTTGGTTAATAATTTGATGCCAAGCAGTATAGTTCATGAACAGTAGCCAAACAACGTGGTTGCTAAGCAACACATACCGGTATGAGTGGTGATTTTAATACTTAAATTATGAATTACTTAAATTAAATTCAGTTATTCCACAATTTGTGATGCCAAGTGAGAGATATCGTATCCCGCAAAAAAAATCCCATGTCCTGCTTCTAATTACCACTAGGAGGCTGACGTGAAGTGTTTTTCGTATTTACGGTAAATCCAACATGACTTGAACATGGCATAACACCCCCTTCCTGAGCTCAACCATTTCCAGGAGAGCTCACAAATGAAGTCTTGGGTTACTGGAGGTCAGATTTAAATGCAATTGAAGTGAAGGAAATGCAAAAATGCAGAAACAACCTTTAAACCTATGCTATATGTTACACTTTGGTTATGTAGACATTGCTGATTGATTGTGCATTTGTTATTTATACTTTGATTACATTTTTGCACTCTTTCCAATTATGTATTATGTAAATCTTGGTTGGAACCAACTATTTTGTCCATGCAGCACTATTTCTAAGAAGCACAAAATCTTTTTGCGTACAACACTTAATCTTAACCAAAATATTTATGCATTTTAGAAGTTAGTGTAATCTCAAAATGAGATCAAACGTGTGTGCTTTCAATAAAGAACTTTTTACCAGTATTCATTTGGTCTGACATTTGTCATAACATCAAAGTTGGAACTAGACTAAAGTTAGGCTACCTGCAACATCACTTAAAACTCTACATAGTGTAGTAACTTACATAAGAGGGACCATCTGTCAGTGGGAGAGGTGGAACTAGGAACCCAGGGTCCATATAGATATATATATATATATATAAACTACTCAGTTTGAGCAGTTAAAACACCATACAAGGTATTTCAAACCCTGTGGACCCTACTCAGCAAAACTGCTGGTTTGCAGAGGGTTCCTGTCCTGCAAGCCGACATAAGAGTGCAATAAAATATTATATTTAGAAGAAAGTGATGAGAAAAAGAAGAAACAAGATCAGTAAGGAAGTAAAAGAGGAAGACGTTAAGAACTGAAAATGCATTTAGTCATCCCAAAGGGAAAAACACAATGTCAGCTTAGCTATGGAAAGTCCCGTAGAGACATTTGTCCAAAGGGGCCTGAATGGGTGAAGATGAACATCCCAGCTAGACAGACCTAAAGGAAACAACTCATGTGAATGTAATAGTGTGGAATGTGTGTGTCACATGTCAAGATACAGCAGATGAGGATGAAATATGTGTGAGGAAGCAAGTGGTACACTGCACAGGAGCCATACTTGGTGAGATGCAAGATGAGACAGGGAAATCTGTGTGGAATGGTAGACAGGGCTGGACAACGGTAATATATACACACACACATCATTTATTGTTAGTTCAAATTGCTTCTGATCCTTATTGTGCTGCTGTTCTGTTGTCTAGTGAATCCGAACCTCGCCCAAAACATTTCATACAAAAATGCAACATTACCCTCAAGCTATTACACAGAAGGCTTCTAACATAGAGCACTGCTCAGGGACAGTTTAAAATGACTGGATTGACAGCTTTGGGCAGGGGCTGGGTGACAACATGTTCAGAGTTCCCCAAGATTAGCAATCCTATTGAGACGTTTGGTAGTTATGAATCCAGGTATAGAAGTTTAAGCTAGCATGCATCGTGTCCATCCATCCGCTGATGAATGAAAAAAGTGAGTGCTTGCCTATTTTTTCCTTTTCAATGTCAGGTTATATTCATGTGCATTATTTAAAGTATTAAAAAAAAAAATCAATACAGTTAAATAAGTCCGATCAATACTGTAAAATGATACATGACAGATACAAAAATAGATTTTGATGTCAGAGGGAGGAGTGGAAATTAAGGAATTAGTCAAACTAAGCAATCAGTGCCTCATCAGTCTCTCAGCTCTCTGATGGTGGCGGAGCTCCCCTGCGCACAGTCTTGGCCAGGGCTTGCTGGACGACAGGGTACAGTTTATAGCATCCCTCAATGCAGGTGCGAACCCCGGCCGTCAGCGTCTCCTCGCCCATCTCGCCATCTGACTGCAGCCCAGAGATCTGGTTCAAGCTGGGGAGGAAAGCGACAGTCAGTCGGCCCTGGTTCTCCCCACTGCCTGAGCAGGAGTTGCTTTCCTCCGCCTGAGTGGGGTCAATCACGTAGGAGGCGCCGTCCTGGCGGATGGAGCAACCCAGTACCAGGTCGTACATTTCGATCCCTGCATCGGCCAGGGCGAGGGAGGCGCACGTGACAGCGTGGGCCAGGACTGAGCCGCTGTTCTCGAGCACCATCACGTTGACTTCAATCTGCGAGCGAGGGTACTTGTGGAGGCACACAGCCGGCCGCAGACTCTCTAGCAGCATCAGGGAGAGGTCCTTCTCTTCACTCCCCTGGATCCAGGAGCCCCTCTCCGGGCAAGAGAAGGGAGCGAAGCGCATGTCTGTCATCAGCCTGGATACATAGAAAAAGATAGCTTAATCAATTGTCTGCAGAAATTCTCCCCACAGTATTTTGAAGCAGTAGTCATACCACCAATCTAAAACACAAGCATCTCCCTCCACCGCAAACCCACGTGCATCTTTGTACATTAATAGCACACATCATAGTAAGTTGTCAAAATGGCCAAGTTATATGAGGACAGGGATAAAAAAAACGTTTTACCACTACATCACCCAATGAATACTTCCAGGACCCCATCACAACGAACTGATGCCACAACACCTCACACACTCTACGGGCGGATTGACGACCTGCACACATTTCAGTACCTTCCGCTTTTCATGTCGGTCTCGTCCTTCCTCTCCATTTCTCTGGGGCCGTAAACACAGCACATGAGCTTCGTGTTTCCAGCCTCGATGTAGGCTGATCCTTTGGCTTGGCTTACGAGCCCACACCGGACGAAAACGGGTCGGACATCCACCTGATCCCGCTGCCTACCGTCTGCTCGGGGGCCGTCTGACCGGGGGCCGTCTGACCGGGGGACGGCTGCCGGTTTGCGGGCAAAGAGCGACCGACTGTGTGACACTTCTGGACCTCGTAATCTTTTATTGTCAGCCGGCATGGTGAAGAGAAATAAACTAAGTCCTGCCCGCTGAAATCCGCGTGTAAACCCCGCTGTATTCTTACTTGGTCCAGCCCGAAATGTGTCCCCCTGAAACACAAGCAGGCAAATAATTCCGCCTTACGTGTTACTACAGATTATGGCTTGGCGTGGCACCTACAGGACCGCTCAAAAATGTTTAGTTGCAATAATCAGCAATGAGATTCCCTTATGACAATACTAAAATACTTGGTTTTATTTTGAGACAAACAGATACAAATTGATGATACAGCTCATGATGAATGGGCCAGAGGGCAAACATAAACGAAAATAAAGACTATAGGGACTCTATCCTAGTAAAATTGTTTTTCAAAAGACGTGTGACGAGCGTTTTTCTGCTACACATCATCTTCACACTCATCGTCTAGTATCAAGCAGAACAAATGCAATGACAGCAGCTTCTTTTTCATTGCATCAGCCAAGCCAGAGCAGGTCTTACAAGTGAGGTGGCGGGCTCCGCTAAGACAGACGGTAGGCCTATCCAATAGAAATGGACATTTACTGAGGTGCCGGTGCGGCAGAACCAATAGCATGCGCGTGTGGGCGTGTCTTCTCTCTCTGCGTTTTTCTTGTGCTTGAGTAGCGTGTGGTGAGCAGTGTGTGGAAGCAGTAACTGAGTCATTCTGCGAGAATAGCTACTTCTGTGAGTATTATCATTTGATAATGTGCGATTGAATCGAATAGAGTTTATTTTGCTATTCAGCAGAGGATATGTTCTGTAATAGCCATGTGCTGAAGTGAGTAGATACTGTAGATACCGGCTGGCTAGTCGGTAGCTAACGTCAGCTTGCTAGTGCCTCTAACGTTAACTTTTGATTAAGCAGTTTGGGAATAATGATTTTGTCCCATTGTTTGACTTGGCTGCGTGTAATTTTATGGCACTTATTATTATACTAGTTCACAGCAGAGTTGCAAATGTGCTAAGGGACAATTAATGTTATCCAGCGCATAAAGAGAAAATTCACCATATGAGACTTCTTAATGTTATTCCTATAATCAAAGGCATATCAGTCCGTGTTGGTCATCAGGAACAACCCTCTCCCAGAGGTAGAAACCGCAGAACCAAGGCTCTGCATATTGCCACCAGGAGACAAAACCAAGGGCTCCTCCACTGGCAATGGAGACTGACTTTGTGGACTTATGGGATGTTTGTTTTTATTGTACCAGTTTCCTAGCAAAATGACCCTGGGTGCGGGCACTGTAGTCGACAAAATGAGTCTCGTGTTCACTCATAGTGGAGCAGCTTTTTTCTCTCTTGATGACATCCTCAGAAGGGTCTGTCTTGGTCGTGGCTCACACCAAGTCTAGTTCCTGTTCACAAAAGTACACCAAACTGTCTGAGAACAGCGAAATATAAAGTAAATTCTGATTGGAGGGTGAATTTTTCCATCCCATTGCACCAATGTCACATCCTTCTCTGGTTGCCAACAGGGGTTTTGTAGTCAGGAGGGGGACAGGGGCTGTTTACCGTACGTTGCCGGCCCCAGGGAGCCTGTGGCACCAACTGTGGGGTTTCCTGCACCAGCTCAATTCCCAGTGATTCCATTGATGGGAATTCAGCACTACTGCCTTTTAATTATAGATAGCACACTGTTTCTCTGTTCTCTCTGACACAGCAGTTACACCTTAACAGGTCTCACCTACCTCACATGTTTCCTGAGGCAGTGTTGGTTGCAATGAGGAAGGCCAAGGGGCAATTTAGGGGTGGGGGATGAGAGAGATGGGGCATCTCTGCACAAGTTATGACATGCATCCTACTAACTGTATAATATAAGTCTCGGTAAAACGTAGGGAAAACACCAGAACTGCTTATCACCCCTTTGTTAGATAGTATGTAATATTCATTTATACTGTATAATCATAGAACATAAAGTAATTTTATCATTATGAACAAATTAAACCGAGTGTGTGTTCTCCTGTTTGTGTGTGTGTGCACGTCTACATGCATGTGTGTCCATTGTGTTGAAGAAGCCCAGAGCAGACCTTGGGGGGACGGACAGACTTTCAGGAATGGCTCAGCCAGTTTAACTGGTCGTAACTGAGTCTCAGTCCCTTATGGAGCCTATAGTCTAAACTACTTTTACAATCCTAACAGACAGTAAATGTCAGACTAGCAGTTTTCTAGCTTCTCTCTCAAACTTGAAGAAAAGCTACGGCTAGAGATCACACATTCGATGATGAAGAGCTTCACATTTGACATGAATCGTCTGCATTCGCTGATAGAGCCCTGCAAATGTCACAGAGCGCATCTCACTCACTTCCTGTTTGTTTTCTTTCAGTGTCAAGCTCAGTTTTTAATGGCTGTTTCCAGTCTGTCAGAGATTTGTGTCATTCTCTATCTCACACTACAGCAGTTCGTCCAGTTTTACCCAAATTCAAATCTCAGAAATCAAAGAAAGTGAACCCTTAACCTCACACCCATTAGTAGATGAGTTATGCTGGCCATCGGTGCCTCCTCCTCCTACACATGCACAAGTTATAATTGTGCCCAACCTGTGGGAGCTGAACTTGCTGCATGTTAAGAGCTTATTTGTTTAATTCAAAATAGCTGATGCCCTTGAGAGTCACCTCCTTAACCGTGTGTGTGTGTGTGTGTGTGTGTGTGTGTGTGTGTGTGTGTGTGTGTGTGTGTGTGTGTGTCCAGGAAGCCGATCCAGAATGGACTGTTCACTGAGTGCAGCTGGGATCCGTAAGAGGTTCATCGACTTCTTCAATGGCTATGAGCACAATTATGTCCACTCGTCATCCACCATCCCAATGGACGACCCCACGCTGCTATTCGCCAACGCTGGCATGAATCAGGTACGAAATGCATGCCTCTTTTTATCTCTCCTCTTTATGTGTGCCTTTATTCCTCCCTCATTAGAGCCAGATATGGAAATGTGTTGCTTTTTAGGTACCAACTGATTTACATCGTTACTACTGCAAAATTGGGCAATGTTCAGTGCCAACTCTCAGATCACAGGAGAAATCCAACTTGTTGTTGGTTCTTTTAGCCAATCGCTGTCATGGTTGTTCTGTTCAGCTTTACTGTGGATTGGCAAAGCAACATCATGTGAAACATTTACATGCTGTTGGCTTCATGTCAGACAAAAATTATTGTCAGCGGAAGAGAAGAAACATCTTGAAACAACACCGCTTGGGTGTGATTTTTTTTTTTCTACAGTACTAAAACAGAAATGGTGGCAACCGATGCAGTACAATAAAGAGTTCAGCTCAACAACAGCCGGACATGTGATTACGCCTAACTTTTTTTTTAGTGATGTAATAAAGATGCTGATGTACTCTTCACTGTCTTGCTAATACAATCTTGCTTCCTCGTTCTTGTCACTCCCTTATATCCTCTTCTCCCTCCCATAGGTCAAGTCCATTTTGTTGAAAATATCCTGAAACACCTTAAGGACACTGCTGTTTTTTCCCCCACTAAATAACAGTTCATCCCTTCACCTGTCCCATCCTGCTTTTCTTTCCCATTTCTCCCAGTTCAAGCCTATCTTCCTCAACACCATCGACCCATCCCATCCTATGGCCAAGCTGACTCGTGCTGCCAACACTCAAAAGTGTATCCGTGCAGGGGGCAAACACAACGATCTGGACGACGTGGGTAAAGATGTTTACCACCACACCTTCTTCGAGATGCTGGGGTCATGGTCCTTCGGGGACTACTTCAAGGTATTAAAGTGTGTGTGTGTGTGTGCGCGCGTGTTTTCTTGTATTAGTGTATTATTGCAACACTGTATTAGTGTGGCGGAAATCCCACATCTATATCATCAGCAAAATCTAATCACCTGATCCTTAGACCAAGGGCTGTGTGTCCACCAAATCTGTTTATGTGAAAAATCTGAAAAATAATAAAACCTCACAGTGTTCTTCATGATATGACATTTTGATAATCTTGCATCCCTAAGTGTTTGTGATTACTTGGCCTGATGGTGCTGCTGCAGTTTTGAGTTTCTTCTTGTTGACAATGTGACTTAATGAGTTAAACCCATGTTTCTTCTTCCTCCCCCTCACCCCTTCTCTCTCTCCCTTTTCTCTCCTGATTCCTTCCTGCTTCCACCCTGCAGCATCTGGCCTGCAAGATGGCCATCGAGCTGCTCACCCAGAAGTTTGGTATTCCCATAGAGCGCCTGTACGTCACCTACTTCGGAGGCCACGCTGAAGCAGGCCTGGAGCCCGACCTGGAATGCAAACAGATCTGGATAGACCTGGGGTGAGTCTCGCTCTTTGCTCTGAACTTGGACAGAGATGGTGGGCACCGCAGATGTAATGCCAGCTGCCAACTGGAATACACCCTCTTGATAGTGCTTTTTCTTTGACACTTGTTCAGTTATCATAACGATGACAAAAACACACTTGACAGTTCTGTATGAGCAGTTTAGCAGCATTGGACAGAATAGGAGAAAGGTGAGCGACTTGGTTGAAGAAATAGTTTAATGGATTTTATAGTTTAATTAATACTTTGAACATGGAGTATTTTAGATTTCTCAAGGTCTAGTCATTTAGATGTGTAACAACCAACTACAATACATCAAAGAAGCGAGTAAAAGGCCAAAAGACTACATGATTACACTGAAGTGAGGGCTCAATCCATGCCAACCAGCTCTGATGAAAAGGATGTGTCCAGGTTTTTGGTGTGGGGTTGCAGAATTCATTAGCGACAGTGCTAGCCAAGTGGCAGATGGATCACACAGTAAGAGGTGGCAGTGAAAACAAAGATGAATCATGAGTCTGAATTCATCCTCATAGTTGCAATCTACCATTTCAATATGTAGTCAAATCAAGTTTATTTGTAGAGCCCTTAATCACCATTACAGTCTCAAAGGGCTTCACAAATCCCCATATTATGAAACAAAAATGAAAACAATTAATGACAACTAAAACGACACTCCCAATCCTAGACTCTCCATGAAAATGATAAACTGATGAAAATGATACTGACTCCATGATAAACGTCCACGAAAACCTCATTAGGAAACAAAAAATGGAAGAAACCTTGGGAAGGACCACACAGAGAGGTATCCCCTTCCAGGACAGTCAGCTGTACAGTGGTTGCCAAGATGGTTCGGGTTAGAGAGCCACGGGACAAAGATGGGTCGATATAGAATAGTCAAACCACACTCTAATAGCTGTTAGGCTGTTAGGAGTTACAGGGTGGAAGATGTGAAGGAACATGCCCGGTCATTTGTCTGCTTTCAGGTTGCTTTGAGCAACTTTCTAATAAGCATCACTTACTTGATTTTTTTTCTTTCTTTCTTTCCTGTCTGATCTCCTGGGAGTACCAGATAACAAGTAACACCACTTAACAACTCCATAACAAATTTCACTTCCTGGGATCTTACAGCCTCGCTGTGGCTGAATGATGCAAAACGCCCACAGTCTTTCCCCTGGTTAAAGCAGTCACACAGTGTTGTGTAATCGCTCCTTTGGGAAGTCGCTTTTCTCTTCCTCCAATCCCACAGAGCCACCATGCTGCCTACAGCAACCGCCTGGAAGCGTCTCTCTCTGCCTCTCTCTCTCTCTTTCTCTTGCTCTCCTCAATTCTCAGGTCAATTCAATTACTTTGTCATGATTGCTTATCAGGAAACAGCATTGCCAAAGCAGTATACAAAATGGAAATATTCCATGATTACTATTGTACTTTACAATAATACTGAATCATCAATATCGATAGCGTATTTGCGAAATTTGAGTGTACATAATAAAAAAATCTCTTGAGTATTTGACCCTAAGGGGATATTTCCAGAAGTGTTATTGAACACTTATTTCCATTGTGATCCTCAATGGAAGACACAATAAACTCATACAACACAAAACACAATAAAACAACGGATCATAAGCTCATACATGGTAACGGTCTTAAAGCTGGCCCCTTCTCCATTTGTTCCAAAGTAATGTTCTCACATCCTTTTTTAAACATGGCTTTGGTAGGACAGTTTTTGATCTGCGAGAGGGAGCAGTTATACCTGAGAAGCAACAATATAATAACTTGTAGTTGTGCACTTCGGAAAGCAGTATATGTGTGTGCATATATATATAATGGTCTGATGATGTCTCTCTGCCTTGGTGTCTCAGGGTGGATGAGTGTCGTATCCTGCCAGGCAGTATGAAGGATAACTTCTGGGAGATGGGAGACACCGGGCCCTGCGGTCCCTGCAGTGAAATCCATTACGACCGCATCGGCGGGAGAGACGCCAGTCACCTGGTGAACATGGATGATCCCAATGTCCTGGAGGTCTGGAACCTGGTGTTCATTCAGTTCAATAGGTAACGGGCTCTCGCACATACGCACACCCAAAGAGCATGGATTTACTTACAGTATCATGAATGGATCAGCTGCTTTATACATGAAGACACATCCTCTCTGTATTGTATCTGTTTTGTGCAATATGCAATGCAGCTGCTGAAGCAAACAACATATTGACCATTTCCTCCTGTCTCTCCTACCTTAAGAGAGTCTGAGACGGAGCTTAAGCCGCTGCCTAAGAAGAGCATTGACACAGGGATGGGTCTGGAGCGCCTGGTCTCCGTACTGCAGAACAAGATGTCCAACTATGATACTGACCTCTTCATCCCATATTTTGAAGCTATTCAGAAGGTAAAGAAACGTCCTAGTCGTGTGTAACTGAATGAAAATTGAGGCGAGTATTGGCATTTTTCTTCCAATGCCAGTACTGGTAAACAAGCACACATACATTTATCATACAGGCAGTATAGTTTAGTAATCAGCAACATAAAGTATGTAATGTGTTGCTTCAGTAATAGTAGCTACGTCAGAAAAAAAACCCCACATCCACCAGAAAATAAATTGATTAGTAGTGTTTGTTGGTGTCAGATAATGTTGGCCGTTTAAGACAGAAACAAAGAAATGCACGTGGCAATATTCTGATGCACAATAAAAATACTTCAAACTAAGTTAGTGTGTCATTAGTGCATTTACAGGATGGATTTTTATCCAGTGAAATCCAGATTCCCAAGATGCATCTTAATACCTGTAAATGTAGTCACAAAGGGAAAATTGATAACTTTGCCAAGAGCAACTAACTCACCCTTTGAATGGTTGTAATCAACTTCTTATCCATTTTGCACTTGTTAGTTGAAACTAGTGTTCATGGAACGAAGTCACATCTGTAGAGAAACAAGAACGCACAGATATCTGATTGGCTGTTGACGAAAAGTTCAGTTGTTTTCTCGGCCGACAAGCTCATTGATCACACCTCGGCCGAGTTTCCCTGGTTGCTCTATATGGACTTCCGGTTACTCGATCGTTCTACTCACAGTGTGACTACACAGTTAGACTTGATTCAGTGTCTAGCCTAGAAGACTGAAGGGTTATCAACATCTCGCCTCCTGGTGTTGGGGTCAGATTTACAACTTTCTGACAATCAGGAAACTAGTACCTCCTGGACCCTGCTAGGTTCAGGGCTTCCCCAGCTTATTTCCTAAAGGATTTAGGGCACCTGAATCCAGAAGAGAAATGCCAATACCTGTATATTTGATAATATTTTCTCTGCATTTCTCATTGCAGGGTACAGGCGCCAGGCCCTACACCGGTATGGTAGGCGCTGAGGATACTGATGGTATCGACATGGCCTACCGCGTGTTGGCTGACCACGCCCGCACCATCACCATCGCCCTATCAGACGGAGGCAGGCCTGACAACACAGGAAGAGGGTGAGATAGAAACATTTCTATGGTTAAAGGAGGGAATGGCTGAAAAATGTTCAGAAGTATGTTTGCTTTTCAGTCTGATTTCCTGGTAAACTGTGTATATATATATATATATATATATATATTTATATATTTATTATTATTATTTTTTTTAACTTTTTTTATTTAAATGTTACGGTTTTGAGTGTGAATTTTATGCAAGCTGTTAATAGAAAATATCACATGAAACGCGTAAGAGAATGGGTCCTGAACAAACTAGTCAGCACAGGGACACCTTGGACTTATTACTACACATGTTGATGTTTCATTGTGTGTTGAGATTTGGTTGCTGCTCTGTGTATTTCCATTGGTGATATGTCACACTGTTCTCACCCATCTGTCAGTCCGGCTTTCTACATACTTCTGCAACTCTTTTGGAGGGTTTGTCTATCCATGTGTTTCTGCTTACCCAATATTGCTGAAACTGTGATTTCTATGGACAGATTTATGTACATAAAAATATCAGTACCTTTTTGCACAGCACCTAACATCAGCTCATATATTGTACTACTACTATGCAGTTTTCTGTGTTTTTGTGGCCATCTGGTTATTCAACCTCTTGCATCTGTTCTCTTTGTGTAGCTACGTGTTGAGGAGGATCCTGCGCCGTGCGGTGCGTTACTCCCATGAGAAGCTGGGAGCTCAGAAAGGCTTCTTCGCCTCCCTGGTGGACGTGGTGGTCAATTCCCTGGTGAGGTTTTCTATCCTCGCTTGTTTTTTTCTTTCCGCTCTTCCATATTCACTAGCTCTATCTTTTAGATAGCTTTAGACTTAAGTGATAAACCACAACATTTTCATGAAAGTAAATGTCCTTTTTGCTACTCGCACCAAAGACGTGGCCAAAAACAAACCCACAAAAGACTAAAGTCGTTCTATAAATATCAGCCTCTCTCAATTCTGTCTTTTCTTCTGCTCTAACATCCCCTTTCTCTTCCCTCTCCACATCTCCCTTTCCTCCTCTCTAATTCTCCCCTACCTCTCTTCCTCTCCTCTCCTCCCATCTTATCTCCCTGTCCTCCCTCTCTTCCTCTCTCTCCAGGGCGATGCGTTCCCGGAGCTGAGGAAAGACCCAGACACGGTGAAGGACATTATCAACGAGGAGGAGACGCAGTTCCTCAAAACCCTCAGCAGGGGGCGCTGCATCCTGGATAGGAAGATCCGGAGCCTGGGAGACTGCAAGACCATCCCAGGTGAGACGCACACAGACACAAAACCAAGGAGAGTTAGCAATCCTACAGAGGTGCATAACATAGTCCAAAGCTCTCAGAGGAATGAGCTCCGGTTGCATTCAGAAAGAGACAACAAAACCGCTTTCTATCAAGGTTGTTATATGGATAGTAGTCTTTTCTTCTTTCTCCCTCCTGCCCTACCTCATTTCCACTCTTCCCTTCCTCTCATGTCTCCTTCCTCCCTCACTCCTGCCACCTTTCTCTCGTATGCTCTTTCTCCCTCCCTCTCTTCCTCCCCCCTCTTTTCCTATGGACAATGGATTGGTCTCCGTCCCTTCGTTCATCCATCCATCTGTCCGTCACACACGATAGGAAATTCTTGTTGTGTAATTGCATGAACTCCACCATTTTGAGTTTTCTTTGAAAAATATTTTCCCCCCGTAAGGCTTTTACATCATTTGTACAAGCAACCCAAACTGGACGCATCAAATGCCAAAAGAAAAGAGCAGCTAATGCAGTTGCCCTGTGGCATTTGTATTGTTGAAAATACAAATATAACCAGACTTGAAGCCTTTTCACATTTTGTACAACTTTTTACTCATTGGCCAATTTTTTTTCCATTTTTGCATGGCTTGATTACGCAACACATCAAATACTACAAATTATTGGCCATATTACTTGAACTAATGTAATGACCAGAATCTTTGAGAGCAATTTGGCTGCAGACAAAACACCTCTGCTGCATACCAAGCATTTTTTTTTGTCTGCATGTCCAGGTGACACAGCATGGCTGCTGTACGACACCTACGGTTTCCCTCTTGACCTGACCGCCCTCATCGCCGAGGAGAGAGGCATGGGGGTGGACATGGCTGCCTTCGAGGAGGAGAAGAAAGCAGCACAGGTGAGGAGAAAGGAGAGGAGGGGTTGAGAAGGAAGGGTGGAGGGCAGAAAGGGATGGGGTAGATGGCATGGCTCCCTGTGGGGAGCGATGGAGTGGACATGCTGTCTATGAGGAGGTGCATAGGTGAGGATGGAGTGAGTTGGGTGGGGAGATGGATGCTCAAAGGGAAGGTAGAGGGGGAAGGATGTCACGTTTTCTGCCTTTGAGGATGAAAGTCCCTTTAGTCCATGATTGGTGCAGTGAGAAAGGGATGACAGGATGCGGAAAAGTAAAATAATTTGAAAAACAAACAGGAGCTTGTGATTAGTTAGCTTTATTGTCAGTGTTTGGCCTTGAGCATGCAGTTAGGGAAACTCAATACAGAATAATATGTTCTGCTCACTCTCTTGGGTACACAGGTTTGCCTTGTGTCAGCATTCTCCAGTACTGCACTGTAAGTCAGAATCGGGAACCATACACCTGCTGTTTAAATAAACCTGTTTACTTTGCAGCCCAGTGCTAATCTCCGAGACGTGACTTGCCACAAGGAGTCTAGCCTTCAGTCATCCCAATTAAAATGTCACCTTTGGTCCATTTGGATGAATTGCAGATGAGGCTCACAGAACTATAATTGGCTTTCCTTATCAATAATGTTGAAATATTTAATTATTGTAGGCCAACTCAGCCAGTAAAATGCCTGATAGTGGCTTTGAGTTTCACTTTTAATTAAAAAATAATTAAAAAGCAACGTTTGTAATGTTGAGTCGACTGAACTGAACATGTTTTGTGCTCGAGCACACATGTGCTGTATGTATGTATTGAGAAAGAGAGAAAATAGGCCAGCAAGCATAAAGGATGACAATCTTTTCAAAGTGAGGACATATCTAAAGCCCTATTTAGACGTGATTAGTTTTACAGCGGGAGGTGTGGTAGTGTAACATAACCGGAGCGTGTCTGTAATTTTAGTCCCATCCCAATCTGTCATGTCAGTAATTTTTATGAACTGCTCTAGTCAGTAATAATTCCAGCCTCTTTTCCCTCGGGGAAAATGTCCAGTAAAAATAACCTCTGGTAAAACCGGTCCCGTCCATATCGACCTCCCTGAGACTGTTGGTGAATATTGTGTAATTTTCATTGGGAAAGGACACAAACATGTAGCCATGCTGTCTTGTTATTGTTCAGCCATGCTGTCTTGTTATTGTTCGGGCACGTCAATTGCAGAAGTTACGTAGGACTCATTTTTGGTGTGATGACATGTAAATAGAGTAGACACGCCCCATCTCTGTAATCGTGGAGACTCATTGCAGAGATCTGTTATCCTGTTGTCCGTTTGTTAACAATTACGTTACACACATTATCCTGAAGACTAATCCTGTCCAAATAGGGAATATAGTTAGAATGAAAGTAAGTCAATCGTGTGTGTGTTGTGTGTGTTGTGTGTGTACTAGTTGAAGTCCCAGGCTAAAGGCTCAGGTGATGAGGACCACATCATGTTGGACATCTATGCCATTGAAGACCTGCGAAACAAGAATGTACCAGCCACCGACGACTCTCCCAAATACAAATACACCTCAGACAACAAAGGCAACTATGGTGAGAAATGAACGTTACACACACACACAATGACAACTAAATACAAATACAGCTCTGGTTACAGTAGGAAATGCAGAAGGGGAGACACACTCGTACCATACCTCTAAATCACTGTGAAAGAGGTGGTAGTTCTATAAAATCAAGTCGTTTGAAAACCATTGTAACAAACTTGTTGATCCACACACTAGTTTTGTACTAGAAAATTGTTCCACGGATGACTTTGAGTTACACAAGTCTGTTATAATCAATACACTGTTTTAGCCGGCATCACAAGCACGTAACACATGCGCTCAACGTTGCAACACTTTTTGTAGTTTCATTTCCCTCCCTTCAAATGCACCTCCTTGTGTGTCAGATAGAGAAAACTGATGAGGAAAAATGCTATAAAATTAAATGTAGCGGTTCTATTTCTACATTTCATCATATAATTTCATGTAGTGTATTAGTTCATTTTATCACGTTCAGTTCAGGGGTATCAGTTTGGAATGTAAGCTGGGTAGTTTTGGTATCATGACAACATTTTTACACTCACAGCCCTTAAGTTCACATTCACTAACTACCCCTGCTGATGCGTCTATCTCCTAGTCCTCAATCCTCAGTGCCAGCGCTGCATAAGGATCTGTGTTTTCAAGACAATTCACACAGTCTCTCACCCCCCTCCCCAACCCCAATCTAGTTTTTGAGCAGGCTTCGGTAACAGTGCTGGCCCTGCGTCATGACCGTGCCTTCTTCGATGAGGTCACCACGGGTCAGGAGTGCGGCGTGGTGCTGGACCAGACGTCCTTCTACGCCGAGCAAGGCGGGCAGAGCTTTGATGACGGCTACATGTTCAGAGGGGACGACAGCACCGATGACGTGAGTGTAACACGATAAAGGAATGCAGTGTGAATGAGTTTGATATTGCCTTCACTCAGCGTCTTTTTGCCTCACCTGCGACTGACAGGTTGCCAAAGCTTTCATCAGGGTCATTTTCAATGTTGGCTAGTTGATTCTTTCACTAGGCGGATTTTGAGCACAAATGACTGATGTTAATTGAATGGTTGGCAGTTTGCAGTAGAAGACGATGTCCAAAAAATCAATATTTCCAATGCAAGAGAATGCATCCAAATATATGATTTGTTATGTGAAGCGAGTCCAGCATAATCACCAGGATCTGTCATCTGTTCAAACTGTGATTTCCCCCAAACTTGGATTGGCTGGGACACATCGAAGCCCCTAGCTTCAGCATTTGAGGCACGTTGTCATTTTTGACTATAGAAGCGATTTGCTGAAAGGCCATTTTGGCATCGTTTCTGGGTCATCACAGCCAGAGTAATGACCAATGGTGGACGAGGCCAAGTGGATGCTGTCAAATGTATTCCTGACAGCATCTTCTCTTTTTTTTGGTTTTCTTTTGTGCCTCTTTATTTATTTATTTATTTATTTATTTATTTCTCTGTCTGTCTGTGCAGCGGATGGAGTTTACAGTGAAGAACACCCAGGTTAGAGGAGGCTATGTTCTCCATGTTGGGACAGTCTGGGGAACGCTGAAGGTTGGAGATCGCGTCACCCTGAGTGTGGATGAGGTGAGCGCTCACACACACACACACACTGGTTTTAAAAGGTTTTATTTGAACATATTGAGGTATAATGAGGTACGTGGACACATTCAGTACGAGGCAGTGAAGCAGCATGATGAATCAACTCCCCTGCTACTCTATTTGACATTACATTTTTATGGCACATTAAGAAGCTGGAGAGAGGTTACCGGGTCTCTGTGGAAGCCTGTCTTCACATATATATCTTTTATTGCCTCTAGATGTAGCAGTGTGCTTTCCTACGTCTTTTCCAGGGTCGCCGTAGACCCATCATGAGCAACCACACCGCTACGCACATCCTCAACTTCGCCCTGCGGGGGGTTCTGGGGGAGGCGGACCAGAGGGGGTCCCTGGTCGCCCCCGACCGCCTGCGCTTCGACTTCACGGCCAAAGGCGCCCTGAGCACCGGGGAGGTCCGCCGCACCGAGGAGATGGCTTGCACCATCATCCGGGACGCCAAGGTCAGAGGGGGAGGGGTTGATTCCGTTTGCTGACTGGCCCATCACCGATCCGACTGCCGATTTTCAAATGATGCATTTTACCCAGACTTTCTACCAACAACGGCACATCATGTAGTAGTGCCCAGCAATGAAATTCCAATATAGCACTGTGTTTAACCGATTGTTCTTATGGCTGTATGATATGACAATTATGAAATGAAAAACGGCAAGGCCACTTAAAGAACGAAGGAGCCTTTATATATTGCCAGACGGACAACATGCTACTAACGTTGGCTTATACTTTTTACGGCATATGTTCCGCCGCTTCCCTGATCCAGCAATTGA
Source organism: Hoplostethus atlanticus (assembly GCA_034670405.1). NCBI lineage: Eukaryota > Metazoa > Chordata > Actinopteri > Trachichthyiformes > Trachichthyidae > Hoplostethus > Hoplostethus atlanticus. The sequence continues at coordinate 15,560,529 of JAXDDX010000001.1, forward strand.
AGCCAAGATTTACAGGCACGTATTTGACAAAACCTACACTAACATTCCCTTCTTCCTCTCTTTTTTTTGTCCATCTCTCCATTCCTCCCTGCAGGAGGTGTTCGCCATGGAGGCCTGCCTTGCAGAAGCCAAGGCCATCCAGGGTCTGCGTGCCGTGTTCGATGAGACCTACCCCGACCCGGTCCGAGTCGTGTCCATCGGCGTGCCCGTCCAGGAGCTGCTGGATGACCCCAGCAGTACCAAAGGATCCCTCATCTCTATCGAGTTTTGTGGTGGAACGTGAGTATGCACCCGCTCGTTTTTTCTGCTTACACGTGACAGAGGATGCAATCCAGATTCTAACCGCATGCCCACTGAGCTCCTGAAACATAGTAGTACAAGTAGTGAAAAAAGCTGCTGATTACTAGGTAGGACATAATTCATGAGGGGAATTTAGTCAGAGCCTGTGTTCTTGTGTGGTTTGAGCAGGGTTTTTTTTATCCCAAAATATCAGCTGTGGCCAAGTACTGGTTGCTTTAATGATTTGTATCTTGATTCTTGCGCCATTTTTCCACGTACGTGGCGTCGACGTGCAAGTGGCTTCATCTTGATTCAGCCTGCCATCTTCTGAACTCCCATGCCCCATAATTCTATGCTATCACAGATAATGACGATGTGCATTGTTTTGGTTCAGCAGTCATGCCTTCGTCAAGCATTCGTTTCTGTTAAGTTTCACAGATGTTTCAGTAAAGTGAGACAGGATACAGAAAGATGCTGTGGCACGTGGCAGGGTGGAAAATTCACAAGCATCACATACACTCTCCCTTTTAACACCCCACTTATCTCCTGCGTTGATTGTCTTGTTAACCACTAGTTTCTGAAGTGCAGTCACTGATTACACTGAGCTCCCACTATGTTCTGTCTGGAGTCAAGACAGACATTAACATGGAGCAGTAGATATACGATATCTGTCAAGAATGGTCTGCCTGAAGTGTCAGAATCACTCAGTTGTGGGTCTGAAAGTGAGACAGCTGTGTCCCTGTAGGCCGGTAGTGTTTTATTTACCTTAATCAAGTGAATGTTTGCTATTGGCAGTAAATTTCACCTGAATGACTGGATGCCTGGTCAGGTCTTTCCTCCTCTTATATGCATTTCAACAAGACCACAGCTTTGTTGTTGTCATTAGACCGAGAACAATTGTTGGCGCTCTAATAGAAGCAGTGGTTTATGTTTCTGTGTTTTTTAAAATCAATATTTCAAGTAATGGAGGAAGCAGATTTACAGCTTCCATCTCCAGCCACGTCAGATCTTAAAATGTTCCAGTTCAGTGAACCGTTGTAGTTCATGGTGTTGTCTTAGATGTTGTCTCTGTAACTACAGCCACTTCAAAGAATCTGTTGTTTCTGCTGTTGTCGCTGTTGTTTAATGTCTTCTCTCCTGCTCTCGTCCTCCCTCTGCTCCTCTGTCTCCTCTTTCTAATCTGCCGCTGGTTCCTGTTATCTGCAGCCATCTACAGAACTCGGGCCACGTCGGCCAGTTTGTCATCGTCTCAGAGGAGGCCATCGCTAAGGGCATCCGCCGCATTGTCGCGTTGACGGGAGCAGAGGCCCAGAAGGTCAGAGCATGTAGACACACACACACACACACACACACACACACACACACACACACACACACACACACACACACACACACACACACACACACACACACACATATATTTGCTTGTGCTCACATACATGCAGCCAGCCATATTATTTGAATGAGCCTGGGTCTCCGAGAGAGAGAGACTACATTTCCTATTTGGGTCCTTGGCAAGAAAAAGAACCCCAGTGCTGTTAATGTTAATGAATCAGTTCTAATGAAACTTTAATGAAGCTTGTTTGAATTGTGGTGTACTTGGATCTGGGAAGGAACATCGTGCATCTTCCCCACTTTGCAAGCCCTGAGGAATATTTTTACTCAGCAGTTGCAGTTTGATTGCAGTTCTACACCGTTTCCTCCTCTTCCTCTCCTGTCTGCTCCTCTCCTCCACATCTCTTCCACCTGTCCCTCTAGTCTCTCTCACTCTTCTCTCTTCTTTATCCCTCTCCCCGGCGCTCTCTTTCTCCCACCCTACCGCTTTAACATTTCTGTCTCTCACTCCTCAGGCCCAGAGGAAAGCTGATGCTCTGCGTCAGTCTCTGTCTGTCCTGGGAGAGAAGGTGAAGGCCCAGACAGCCCCGAACAAGGACGTACAGAAAGAGATCGCCGATATGACAGAGGTGTGTGTGTGCGCGTGTGCGTGTGCGAGTGTGTGTGCGCGTCAAAGAGAAAGAGAACAGATGAAGTCAAAAAATCCTCTGTCTGAAAGGAACTGTCTACCTGTCTGCTATGGTTTCAACATGTCAGTACCGAGGCACAGCAGTGATTTTGGTTGTCTGTCTGTCTGTAGTCCATAGGCACAGCAGTGATCTCTCAGTGGCAGAAGGACGAGATGAGAGACACCCTGAAGGGCCTGAAGAAGACCATGGACGACCTCGACCGTGCCAGCAAGGCCGACGTCCAGAAGAGAGTCCTGGACACAACCAAGGAGGTGATTGACAGCAGCCCCAACCAACCGCTGCTCATCATGGAGATGGAGTCTGGAGCCTCAGCCAAGGTGAGAGTTAACTCAGAGTTAGAGTGAGAGTTACCTACTATCTTCTATTGTAAATGCATTGAAAAGGTAATGGACATGGACATAAGTGTCCTTTCTATCCATTGAGATTGTTTGATCCCATCAAAGCTGACATGCTGCTTCTTACCAGAGCCTGGTAAAATGCCCCCAGAGAGGCAGTTTGGAGTGCATCAGGAGATAAAGTGACATTTTAATTTGAAATTACAATACAATATAGAGCAGGTTGGTTAGGGAGGCTGCCTCTGCCAATACGGTCCAATACTGGTTAACATCAGCTACATATTTAGTTACAATTCAACACCAGTTGCTTGGAATATATCATTGTGGATTTGTCTGTCCTGATGAAACAAAACTGTAAATATCCATACAATATCTATAATCCAGGCCTTAAAGGATAAATTCAGCCATGAATAAAAGGCCTGTGTGTTTTTTTGCATTTGGATAGGAACTTTTCATTCTGAAAACAAAGCTTTTTAATGCTTTATCAGGAGAGGCCGAGCAACAATTTTGTAGACGCGCATATCTCCGTGGTTTACACTTAGTTGAACGAACTAAGGTATTGCTAGTAGGGGGAGAGGGCTGGAAAATGGGCTTAACATTCACTGTGGCTGGAATTACCCTTCAAGACTGCATCAGCATCCTATACATAAGGAAATTAAAAGGATGTGCAGTATTAAGATGCAGTGTAACTCCAGATCTCCCCCGGCTGGTCGCCATCGCATCACTTCTCTAAATGGGTTATTGCCATGGGAACAAACAAGTTCTCTGGCCCATTAGTTCTGACCTTGAGATATCAATAGTGCTGATTAGGACTCTCTGCCTACTCTCCTCCCTTTCCCCCTTTCCTTCTCTCTGTCTCTCCCCTTCCCTCCCTACTTCTTTCTCCCTCCTCATCTCCTCTTCCTTTCCCTCCCTGTCTCTCCCTTCTTCCTCTCCCTCTCTCCCTCTATCCTCTCTGCTCTCTTCCCTTTTATCCTCTCCATCTCTCCTCCTTCCCCCCCTACACTCCTTTCTCCCTCCTCATCTCTCCTCCCATCTTCCTCTCCCTCATCTCTCCTCCCTTTTTCCTCTCCCTCTCTCCTCTCTGTCTTCACTTTGCCCTCCCTCCCTCCCTCCTTCTCTCCCAGGCTCTGAATGAGTCATTGAAGCTGTTGAAGACTCACTCTCCTCAGACCGCTGCCATGCTCTTCACTGTAGACCCTGAAGCTGGCAAGATCATCTGCTTGTGCCAAGTGCCTCAGGTAACACACACACACACACACACACACACACACACACACACACACACTGCTGCTCAGTGCCACGTATTCAGGCACTGTGTGTTAATTTGACCTTTTTCCTTTCTTTCGTTCGTTTTCACTATCTTTGACTCTTTCTCTTTCCGTCTCTCCCCCTCTTCTTCACGGCTTCCCACTCCCCCCACCAACCCTTTCTTCTCCTCTCCTTCCAGGATGTGGCTAACCGTGGTCTGAAGGCCAGCGAGTGGGTTCAGGAGTTGTGCCCCCTGCTGGACGGTAAAGGAGGCGGCAAGGACATGTCGGCCCAGGCCACGGGCAAGAACACACACTGCCTGCAGGAGGCGCTACACATGGCCAACGAGTTCGCTCGGCTCAAACTGGGAGAGAACTAGAAGTGGGGGAGGCGGAGGGGGAGACAGGAGAGAGGGATGGAGGAGGGGGTGAGGTTGGGAAAACTAAAGCTGAGAGAAATAGAAAGAAGAGGGAAAGTAGAAGTGGAATGGACGGAGCTCTCAAGCTGTCAGACATCCTTCCTTCCCTCATTTCCTCTCTTCCCTCCCTCTCCTGTTCCCGTCCTCTACATCAGCGCTCCGATCCTGGTTTGACTGGATTAGAGGATGATCTGCTGGGTTTTCACCATGTTGAAATATGACCACTGACGCTCGGCAGTAACGGTAAATGAGCCAGTGGCAGATTTATTGGGAGTATATTTGTAGACTTGCCCGAAATGAAATGCGTTTCTCTGGAAATTAAACTTGCTAACACGCGTAGGAACATTTGAAAAGGGACGCCACAACAAAGGCAGATGATTGGTCCACTCCACAATTGCATGTTTGTGTACAGACTGGGATGAAGGGGCATGTGCTTTTCTTGATATGTAGTCATAACAGCTAATACTGTTCAACAGCCTCTTACCCACCTAGTTTCCTCCTCAAACGTCTGTCACTATGGAGTTGGTTCACCATAAACGTGGAAGCTTTTGTCCATTCACTGCCTCTCTCTTTCCCTCTCTCTCTCTTCCATCCTGCTCTCTCCACACCTGTGTTTGTGTTTCATTGTCGCCCTGTTCATTTGGAAACAACCCCTAGAGCACTCTGCCCTTCACGCTTCCCAGGGCTGCATTCAACCCGTGAAGCAGTTGTCCCTTTCGTTTCCCCCCCACGCCACTGATACTGCTTCACAGACACAGTAAGCTAGTTAAAGAGGATGAGGGCGGGGAAACGGAGTCAGCCTGGGTCTGAAATTATTGAGACGAGCGTACCATAAGACCTTGGATGTGTTGGATGGGAGAAGTAGCCCTCTCGTTCATCCTACTCCTCTAAAGCTACGAAACCACCTTGGGCTGAAGAGTTTGGGTGTGATTTCTGGGGGGGGGGGGGGTGTGTGTGGAGTGGGGTCCGTCCATCCTCATCTGATGTTCTCCTCTGTGACTGTTTGCCAAAGGACTTGTACATGCAGTTATAAGCCAATCAGGGCTGTCGTCTCGTTAGCGTCAGAGCCAGTAGCTGTATTATAGTCTTACGGTCCAGATAACAAGCCACTGTCTGTCATATGTATTAAATCAATGCTATTCATTTGGTAAATTAATAAACTGAATAAAATGAACATGCACTTATATACCTCACAATTGATATCAATTCAATGGCAAAGGGTTAAAATAGGTTTTATCCTTGTCGCTGTTCCATGTCAGAGAAATGTCATTATGGGTGCAGAATAAAAACTACTGGTAAACACCAAATACCTGCAGCGTCGTTTCCTAATGTTTGACATTTGTATCCTGGGATTGTTTTTAGTCTGACTACTTTGAACTTCAAGTATTGGCTCGGTACAGATCCAATTAATTATCTCAACTCAACAGGTATAGACTGAGATCACTAGTGGTGTGATGCCTTCATTAGATCTACCACCCACCTATTTCTCACAAAAGCGCCAGACGCCAAGCTCGTGTTTCATGAAGCTTTTATTTGTACAATAGCTAAGATAGATACAAACAATCTGTGATCACATATCATACAGAGGTTTCGATGTAAATACAAGTGTACTGCCTTGACCCTATGGTAGTCCTACTGAACAATAAAGCAAGGACTGGACAATGATCATAGGATACCAGATTTCACTGATGAATTCACCGGCTTCATTGATCAATTGTATTTATCTGTGGCTAAAATCCTTGTCCAGTGTGTTTTTTTGTCCTGTTTAGTGAGCTGTTCTAGGTAGATTCACTACACAGCTTTCTTCCTGCTAGTATTTTGTAGTCCAGTACTAGTACAACAGCAGTAGATGACAGCAGGCCACTGACTGAACTGTTTCTACTGTATGTGGTGTTCTAGTGCATAGACGCTGATGTGTCCAGCCTGCAGGGTCTGTGGAGGGATAAGACTGCTGTGTGTGTGTGTGTTACTGGTCAACACACACCAGTGAACTGATAGGGGAAAGACATGCCTGAAGCCGTTCCAGCAGGACACATCACCTCCGTCTGAAGAGCCACAATACGACAGAGGACAGAGGAAGTCGTTTAGCCCACTACTGTGACCAACAGCGTTTTAGTGGTGATGTTGGTTCCTTCAAGCTCTCAACCAGTAATTTAAACTTCATCCCTGCTGCAGGCAGCGCTGCTCTTCCCCGCTGCCTCAGAAAAATGCCTAGCTACCCCCATCATTGTAAATCACCGGGGTGAGGTTAGTGGTACCTATTTATCTGGCTGCAACAGTGGGATTTTTTAAACTCTGTGACCCAGATCTTACTTTCTTGTAGCTATCTTAACTGGAAGACAGTAGATTCAGATTTTTTCCCATCACATTTAAACAACCATGATTAGATGTGTAAATTGAGACTGGCATGGATTTGGGAGATCAGGCTCTGATTATTCTCTTAGCCTATAGGACACCGGCAAGAGCAAACCTGCACCATTTACAGACTCCTGAGCATGTGATGAGATCTCTCTAGAGAGTAATCTGGATTCCACTGAAAGCAAGTAGGACAAAGACGATCTTAGTGCCGGGGTGTTTTGGGAACCCTGGCCTAGTAATGTAGATGCACACCTTTACACCGACGTGCTTTTAAAGCCCTGCTGCAGTAGCTGGTGGCACACGGCCGCTTCCTTCCGGGGCAGCATCAGAAATGGGACACGGGTAATGTACTGAATGTCCTATTCTCCTCTGGGCTCAGCGACGGCGAGGCAGCGGCGTTTGAATCCCAGACACATTTAGGACAGATTACATGTTTAGAGCGATTCATCTCGCTTTACAATCTGTGCTCAATGTTTTCATCTTCTCATAAATAATAAATACATTTTTTTCAGTTGTTTCTATCGCTGTTACCAGAGAACTGAGTCATTTCACCTGAGAAAACAGATTACTCTCTGGCCAAAGAACCATCTGACTGTCACCTGTGGGTTTTTTTTTGTTTGTTTAAAAATCGAAGCAGACTAGGGACAGCTTTTCCAAAAATGCTCGCAGAAAAAAATTACCTCAAAAACACGCGGTTAATGATTATCCCAATTATTTTAAGAAAAACATTTGAAATAGAGGATAGTTTGAGTGTACTGGGTCAGCGAGAGGAGAAAAGACCTACTTTAGATTATGAATGCCTCAGTAAACAGTAAACTGATCTGTCTTGAAGCTGTAGTGAAACTCCACTGTAATTTGGGATAGCACAGTAGAGAGGGATCTCCCTCCCTCACTCCCTCTCTCTCTGCTCATGATTGGATGGTCTGAGAGGCAGCAGCAGTCTATGGAGCTAAAGCATTACACAGTCACAGCCTCACTCTGAATCTGGTTAAGAGAGCCAAGGGAACCAGAGGAATCCATTTCTTTAAGTGTTGTTGTCCTGGACCACTGGACCTTGAGGACTGTTACGGCCATTGCAGGCTGTTATGTTATTTTACTGCCAGAAAGTCCATACAACAAAAAAAAACTTTGATGTCTGATGTCAAACAGTTTTGATAGTTGGATTAAAACCTTGTATTCCCAAAAATATTTTAGGGATAAAAGAAAAATACCTTTATTTCCAAAATACTTGTTTAGAAGCAGGATTTAGGGAGTGTCGTGGGAAGGCCCCAGCATCACCAAACACAATGCAGGACTGTTAGCTGGCAATTCCAGTAAAACACTGAACCATGCCCGAGTTTTTGTCAGCAGCATTACATTGATATGTTCATGTGACCTGTAGACACGTTGTCATCGTCACCATCTGTTATTCTACAGTAGTTCAAAATCACAGACACAGAAAGATAAGACGGGTTTCAGTAAGTAGCCAACAGGGGGTCCAGGCCGCTTAGAGGAGGTCACGGGGTCGAATCTGCCGGATGACCTTCGACCCTCTCTTTGTCCCATCTTTCTTGCCGTTACTGTACGCTATCTAGTTAAGCAGAAATGCCTTGAACATGTATATGTTGAAAAAGTCACTTTGCGTTATGAGTTTACATCCTCTCCTCTAGCCTACAGCGCTCCTTAGAACGTGTACAAAGCAGTAACAAGTGACGAACGGGAGCCGTCTGTGCCCCTAGCGAAAGGCAGAGTGTGTTTTCATGTATATATATGTGTGTGTGTGTCTGTAGTGTGTGCAGCTCAGAAGGCACCGCTCTCAGCCAGGCAGAGGTGTGTGCATGTGTGTGTGTGTGTGTAGATTAAAAAAATGCAAAGGTATGTTGCCGATGGAGCAGCTGTAGGAAAGATATGTCCAGCAGCAGGACAAGGCACAAAAGCAAAGAGTGTGTGTGTGTGCGGTGTGTGTGTGTGTGTGACGACACAAACAATACGTCTGGAGTCAGCCACACTGACTCTTAAAACGAGCCCAACTCAACGCTAAAGCATCCTATAAAACCCATTATGTGCAAATAGGATAAAGACATTGAAAGCAGTTTAAGTACAATGATAATACATGAGAGTGGTTACGCAATATCATCAAAATACAATATTTCACAAGCTAGAACTGATACCGACGTAGGAGGCAGTTCTCTCCACCGCCTACGGGGGGCAGTGTGACACCCAGTAGTGCGGATGACCCTTCTGACTGTGGTGTATTAGCTCTTATTCCTTTGTACTAGTGTGTGTGTGTGTCTACGCCAACCCTTCAGCTAGAATAACGGTTAAAATAGAAGCAAAAATGCAAACATTGTTAATAAGGAAGCTTCATAATGTTAGGTGGTTATATCCCTGTACTCAGGTTTGACCTTTAGTAACGACAATAGCATCCTGCTCACGACGTGGACAGACTCAGAAGGATGTGCGTTCGTCGGGGCGTCCTGTTCTCAGACGTGAGACGATAAACATTGTCGGTTCACAGACACGCTGCGGTGGTGGCGAGCGCTCCTGGTTTCTACACAGTTTCCACTGACAAGTTCAACACTACTCCGGACCACAGGGTTTAACACATTTCTAAACTATTTTGTGTGTTTTTTTTCATCGTTTTTAAAGACTTGGACCTGTGTAGGAACCCTGAGTGCTCTTCCTCGTCAGCTGGTTCTTCACGTCTCGCCATTTTTTGGATGGATTTACAACCTCAGTTCAAATCAAATTCTTTTTTTCCCCCCAACCTGTTAATCTTTTCACTGATATTTCACCGTTTCCATGACCGATAATTGTCTGTGCCTCCGTGTTAAAATGTGAATAGCTCTTTGTACAGTGAGCTGAAACTAACCCGTGACTAGTAACAATGATAGGAACCCTTCAGGTGTCACATAGGTGGGATAAAATCTCATCTGAGCCGACTTGAGGCTTTGAACAGCATACAAAACTAACCAATCAAATCTGCAGTCTACGAGTATGTATGGTGGTCTGCCATTGGTTGCCGTCACGATCAGAACAGGAGTTGCAGTTTGTGTGGCAAGGAGGCGGAGTCTAAGGCATCTGGTGGCTCCACCCCTTCCAGGCTGGGGTCAGGGATCAGCGGCTAGTGGTTAACGAAGCTGAGTTACTGACAGGTTAAAGAGTTCCAAGATCCACAGGGGAGTTGCAGCCTCTTCTACCCCACCACAGGAGCCCTAACCTGGAGGGAAGATGTGCCAGACAGCCCCTAACTCCATTGGGACATAGCAGTGCAACACCCTCATGTCCCCATTGTCCTGAGTTCACCCAACCAAACTGGCAGGCCAGACCCAGTTCATCTGGAAAGTTGAACTGGGGTTTGCTGAGCTTTGCTGCACACAAAAAGCATAAGACCAACTTCTTTTAGCTGCACGCTTTATTTTCATCCCTATGAATAACACTGGCGCAAAGCATGCTGGATTTCTCATGCTGGATTTTTGTCAGATGGTTCTTCACGCCTCAGTTCTCCGTCTCTTATCCTCCACTACCAAATTAGGCCTACCCCTGACAGACCACACAGGAAGTGAACTCCGGGCCAGAAACCAGCGTGCCTCCGTCCAAACATCGAATCCCAGGAGAGGGACTTTTGGCCTCATTAAAGCCTCAGGCAGTCAGGCACACACTCTTCCACAACATTTCTCCCTGTGTCTGTGAGTTAGGACTGTGGTGGGGTGGTGGTAGTGTGAAACACCAGGCTAGCTGGCGCTACAGGGGGCTGAAACTCATGCTAGGGCCGCAGTGAAATTGAGTCCAAATGGCCATGAGGCAGCAGTCTTGATCCTGTTGATGTGAGGCCTTGCTTAGTGTGGCCAGGTCCCGGGAGGGTAGAGGGGAATGATATGATATAGTCCCACCAGCCATAACAATCACCGTAATCCATTTTAGAACGCATCACAGTCAGACAAGGTCCCCGTAACATTGCCTTGAGACAATGAAAAAGGGGCAGGTGTTGTTTTCCTCTGCAAGAGATGGGAAACAATTCAGGAAGGGATAAAAACGATCCGGATTACCATGGCGTCTAACAGTCCCATGGTTCTGAGCCCATAGGTCGGATCTTGTCTGGGGTGGGGGTGGGGGGGGGCTTACAATTCCTAGTGGAGTCCCTGTTTCTGGCTACTGTCGCTCTACAGCCCCGCATTAGATGGCGATGGTACACTGTAAGTTCATACTCACTTTGTTACTGCCAGAAACCAACAGGCTGTGGAACAATGGCTCCATAAATTGCTGATGTAGCACTTCCTTTCTGTGTCCTTTTCAGCTGCAGCTATAGTGTACCTCTCGACATTTTGATAAAAACTAGTGGTGATGCCATTGTGAATGTATATCCAAGGTGTAAGCAGGCCAACATAGCTCAGTTCCACTGGATCCAGTCCAGGATTGGGACAGATGATCTCTCAGTGCTGATGAGGCTGTCAATCAAAAGCCAGTCTTAGTGATGATTGGTTCAAGTTTTCTGTCTAAGCCTTCCAGAGTGAAATTGCCCCTTGACAACTGAAAAGGCATCGGTATCCCTGTCCCCCAATCCTAGCACTGACCATCAGCGGACTGCTGCTTCATTGTTCAACCGATGGCTCACCTCCCACCACTAGGCCAGGTACACTTGGATCTACTTCCTTTTTCCCCCCAGGTCTACAGCGTGTTATCCAATCAGAGCCGTGATTGACGGGCTACTTCCCAGGTAAGAGGGGAAGTGATCTGGTCTGGCATGACACTTCCTGGTACCAGTTGAGGAGGCGGGGATCCTCCATTTTCACTTGATGCCGTTTTTGCGATGGCCATTTTTTGTCCCCTTCAGTAAGCATTTGGTTTACTTCTACTGGGAACCCAAAATGGTGCAAGTGAAAGCAAGAATATCTAGCAGACTCTAATCAGATCCTATAGTGTCTGTTGCCAAAACAGCATTCTAACATATAATCTTAGATACGCAGGGTGTGTTGCTGGTTATTTTCCAGGGAATACAGTGATTTTGCCGGCCTTGGCCAACCGTTGGATGATCTGGGCTTCGTAGTCGGCATCGTGGACGCCGGTCTTCCTGAACTCTCCGGAGTAGCGATTCTGCTCCCAGTAGTGGTGCCAGTTCCCCCGGCTGTCCGCCCCGAAACCAAACACATTCACCTGGAACGTATGTGTGAACGCAAGATAAGGAGAGGAAAAGACAGTGCCAGTACATGTGTTCATGCATGCAGTATGAATGTGCCCATGTGCAAGAACGTATGTGAATGTGTAAACGTATGAAAGAGTAAAGGAGAGAGCCAGACAGAAAGAAGTGAGCATGAGAGAGAGAGAGAG
>JAXDDX010000001.1:15577500-15820000 GCA_034670405.1 Hoplostethus atlanticus
CTCTAGGTATCATCTTTTTAAATAATGGCTTTGGGTGTCACTGGGCTCCGTGCGCCTGCTTTTAATGTGTTGTTTTTTTTTACTGTCCATATATTTTCACCCTTGTTTTATGTGTTTGTTGTGTGACAAATCCCCCCCAACAGGGACTGATAGAGAGTCAATCAACCAATCAGATATTTTCTGATCATCAACGTATAGAGACGATGGGAGTTTTCTTCCCCGCCACAGTTAAGTGTCACATCGGTGCTTTCAAAGCCGCACATTAAAGTCATCTCGGATTGACAGATCTGAGCGCTCCTGCTCTTAGAAGCGTGAAACATTACGGGCCCACCTATCCCAAAACTCGCTCACAGACAGACGAGCGTCGAGGTTGCGTTTCCGCTTTGTCCGTGAATCCGAAAGTGAAAGCGAATGTTTTTTGAATCCAGGAGAAGCTGCTTCACGGAGAGAGAGAGATGTGACGAGAGTGATGACACACTCTCGCGGCGGATGACAATGAGAAGTTGTCAGATTATGACTTATTTATTTATCTATCCTGTTCCAATTTCAGCATCTGCCAAACCACACGGAGGGAAATGTGCATTCACGCGCATGAAGAGAAGGCGAACACCTGCAAACAAAATAACACACACACACAGAAAAAAAACCAAAACGCTCACACAAAGTTCCATCAGGATATTGGCAGCCACTTCAAACGGCCCTTTCTCTCCGACGCCCGTCTTTTCCTTTCTGTCTTTCTCGTTCTCCCACACAGCAATCTCTCAATTTTCTCTCTCCCTTGTTTTCCTTTCACCCTTAATTCACTTCTCCCACCGCAGCGCTCTCCTCCTCCTTCACACATCCTCTCTCCTACTGCCTCCTCTCCCCTCGTGTCCAATTCCCTCTCTTTAATTTCCCTGGCTCCCTCTCTTGTTTCTCCTCACCCCCCTTGTCTCTCTTCATCACTCCCTCTCTCCAGGAAGCCGGCGCCCCCCCCCCCCACGCAGCTCATCGCTGTTGATCAGAGACCACTAAATCTCTTTTCTTCGCTCCCCTTCACTTCGCTTACTTTTGTTTCTCAAAGCGGTACCTCTGTTTCATGTGGGTGAGGTGGAGGGTTCGAGAAACTGCATCGGCAACCATCCACTGCTGCTGAAGGCTGGACCGACTCCCTACCAGCCTCCATAGCATTTCTGTTTCCTTTCACTCCTCCTCTCTTCTCACCCCAGGACCATCCCCGTCTCTCTCCTTCCTTCTCCCCCTTTCCCCCCTCCCTGCATACCTTCCCTCTCTTCCTTTACCCCATCCCTCTTTCAGTTCACCCTCCCTTTCTCATTTTTGCCTCTGTCTTTCCATTCCCTCCCCATCCCTCCATCTTCCTCCTCCTTCTGTCTGCCAGAGTCAGGTTGGCACACTGCACCACTGTTGTTCAGGGGCTACTAATTCTTGGCAGATGTTTCAGGGGGCAGCGATGCCAAACACCGCCTCGCTTTCTTCCTCTCAGCTGCCCTCTGGATCCCAAAGTACAGTCGGCCTGGGGCCTTCCTTCAATTAAATCCAACTTTTCTTTTTTACTTAAACCAAATATTTCACTTTGGCAGAATGTTTGTGCTTCAGAGCAGGCACACCTCCGGAAATCTAATATTAGCCGTCCTTGGGAGGTATTGTCACGACTGCAATTTTTTTTAATCAGCTCTCAATATCGTTAATTGCAGACAGGGAAAATTAATTATTGAGAAGTTGAAACCTGGACACAGAATGAGAGTTTTCCAAATGAAACAAAAGTGCTGGATGAGTCAATGGGTCCCCAGATCAACCAATTTATGACCTTCTGCTATAGAGGTATGTGTAATTCCTCCCTCGGATGCTCTTACACTGTTTTATAACATCAATTTATCATGTTCGATGCATTCAAGGACTTGTTTTGTGTTGCAATTTACATGTCTTCTACTTCGGTTAGTGATTTCCTACATTTCCCAGAATGCCTTTTGACAACCCCCAGAGAACCGACGTGGACTTGGGCTGCGACCAGTGTGTACGTGACCGGAGTGCAGTACAGTTAGATATTGGATATTCTATTTACCACCTTCAATAACTTGGAAACAAACAAGGAAAAGCACATTGATGAAAACATTTGTTTACTGGAAGAGGAAGAATAATTCACAACCACTTTCTTCGATAGTCGAGAAAATTGTTTTTCTTATGTAACCTCCAGTTATGTTTGTTCCATTCTAACGTTGGTTGGCTGGAGTGAGTGGTAGAGCCTCTGGGCTGACGAAGGGGTGTGTGTGTGTGTGTGTATGTGTGTGTGTGTGTGTGTGTGTGTGTGTCTCCGTCCTGTATCGTGGTTTAGCTGGATCTTTACTTTCCTTCTTCACATTGTTCCCTTTCTAGCTCATCCTTTTCTCCGCCTCCCTCCATATTTCTCCATTCTCCCCTTCCTTCTTCTTCTTCTTCTTCCCTTCCCCCTCGCCACTGTTCCACCCCCCTTCTCTCCTTTATTTTCCACTTTACCTCATCCCTTCCTCCTCAATCATTTCCTCCATATTTCACCATTCCCGTTTCCCGTTTCACCTTTCCTTTCATCTACCTTTCCCACTTCTCTGCTCCTTCCTCTGCTTTATCCCACATTTGGTCTCCTCCTTTCCTTCTCCATCCCTCCAATCCCCCTTCTTGTCTTTTTTTCTTCCTCTCATTCATTCCCCATTCTGTCTCCCCCTTTCCTTTCCTTTCCTTTCCTTTCCTTTCCTATCTTCTTTCCTTCCATCACTCCTTTCCCCTCCCCCCCGTCCATCACCTCCCTGTTGCAGTGTGACCTAATGGCTTGGCAGCCACTGGCCTGTGTTTGCAGTTTTCTGCCATTTCAGAGCTGGACTGTGGCTGCAGCGATGAAAAAAGAGTCTAGGGCCGGCCACTGAAGGACAAAACCATACATCGGAGAGAATGGTCAACACACACACACACACACACACACACACCCACACCCGCACGCACACACATACACAAAGACACAGCCAGACAAACACACCCACAGGTGCATACACAAAGACACACACACACACACACAGAGAGGGGTTGTTTTTCCAAGTGCACTTTAATTAAATGTGCTCTCTCTCTCTCTCTCTGACGGCTGACACATTCATTTCAGTTTTTCAGACATTACTCAATATTGCCAGTGGCCGACCCCGCAACGCCCCATTCTACAGCAACACCCTGACATGTGACTGGCAAAGGATAGATGGGAAGCATGTACTTGTAAGATGGGATTGGTCGGCTCAAGGATGAGAGGGTGGAGAGAGATCTGTGATTACGCTGTGTATTACCCGCCCTCCCGCCTCCCCTCCGCCTCCTCCCCCTCCACCCATCCCCATGTTGGTGTCCTAATAAACTTATATCTCCTCTGTAACTGACAGCTGGCATCCCTCTCCCACTGCAGGCAGAAGATGTTTAATGGTGCCGGCAACAGGCAAAAGCACTGAAAATGGTAACATGTGAAAAATGCCTCGCTGGGAATAGGGAAAATTACCCAGTTTTTCTTAACTCCCGCATCGATGACTTTTTGGCGAAGCCGTGGTTTCTGCAGGACGGCGATGATACAGTGTAAGATACTATGATGTTTGCGTTGTTGCTGAATGAATACGGATAAATACAGACATAGGTTATACTGTAGGTTTGTGTTGTGTTTATGTGTCTAGTCGAAGAGTTTCATTCCGAAATGAGAGAACCACCATTTGGACACCTGTCCTTACAAATGAAGATACCTTGCAGAGGATGCTGGGTACATGAATGACCAAATGAAAGCAATCTGAGCTCAATCATCATACAATGAAATGCGACAGGATATGGGTTGGGTAGTGTGGTTGTCACAGCACCAGCATTTTACCTCATACCATAGATCCAGATCCAGTATTACTATACAAAGCAGGATCACAGCACCACTGAAACAAATACTTGTTGCTCAGTGTTTGATACCAGAGCAGTCCTGGTACAGAAGCTGGCTCATGGCACAGACTGTAAAGCTAGCCAGCTCTTCCACTGTCATTTTATTCTTTGAAATGTAGACCAATGGAATTATCCACTAATACACAGAGGAGTCCTGCATGAAACAAGTAGTTCTGGTATTCACAGCACAACACATTCTCTTGTCTGCACCCCTGACATGTAAAGTGAAACCATAGGATTGTTGTTACTTACCACCCACCAGTAGTAGACATCGGAGGGCAGTTGGATGTTGTCCCTGGTCCACACCGGCGAGATATCCGGGTCGTAGTTCTCGTCGAACCAATCAGAAACGCCGGGGTCTCCAACGCAGCGCGGGCAGGCGCAGGTCTTCTGCTGCGAGGTGTCGGGGGGTGACAGCCGGTGGGCGCCCACGTAGCTGGGCACCAGCTTCACCCGCCTCGACTCCTCCCACCCGGGCTCCAGGTAGTTGAACCCGACGCCCCCGCGGAGCGAGACGGAGAAGAAGAGCGAGGTGAGAAAGACGAGCACCAGCGAGCCCAGGAGGACCCAGACTCTCCGGGAACACCTCACCCCGCCTCCTTTCTCGCCCGCTCTCTCCGGTCCACCTCCTCCCCCAACGCTACCTCCTCCTCCTCCTCCTCCTCCTCCTCCTCCTCCGCCAGCGCCCCCGCCACTCAGCCAGGGCCTGAGCTCGGAGAGTCGGGGAGCTCCCCTGGATGGGCCCCAGGACCCCCAGCCTGCCCAGCCCCAGCGCCTGTCCCGGTGCAGGGTGGAGGACGGGATGCGGCCCCCCCCATGGCCATGCCCCCACCCCTGGGCCTGCCACTGTCCCCAGCCCACCCCCTCCTCCACGCAACGACCACCCAGGCCTGGTCAGCGTGACTGGGACACCCCCCTGACTGGCGCACTGGGTCACTGGATCCCCCGTTACACTAAGCTGGTACAAACACACACACACACGTACCACACGTACCACACACACCACACACACCACACACACCACACACACTCTCACACGGAAGACAAAGTGTCAGAGTCGATTTGTCTCACAGTCAAGCTGTGTGCTCAGCGCTGCTCCAACGCTTTTTCTCCGTCTCCCGCTGGATTCCTTCCCTCCTTGTATTCTCTCTCTCTCTCTCTCTCTCTCACTCTTTGCGCCTCCTCCTACACAGCTCTGTGCTCGTCTCACACAGAGCAATGTCTTTACACTGACGCAAACACACACACACACTTGAGTCGTGGCTGAAACACACACAGCTGTAGCCTGAGTGGTTCGGAAGTCCTTCGCTTTAGTTGAGTGGTGATCTCTCGCACAGTCACTGCTTTTTCTCCATTTCTTTCCTTCCTTTTTTCCTTTCTAAGTTTCTTTTCTCTGTCTACCTCTCTCTTTTCCCTCCCTCTTTCCCCCCCCCCCCCTATCTCTTTGGGTTAGGGACGGTGTCCATCTTCAGTGAAATGCACTGCGCGCGTCAAGTCCTCCTGGCTTCCCACTGCCATCCGTCTGAACGTTGAGCCCAGCGCCGTCGCTCTTCTCGTTCTCTTTGTTGCACTGAAGCGACGTAGCCAGAGGAAGGCTGGCAGACTAGATGAGAGCAGAGGAGGAAGGGAGGGAAGGAGGGAGGAGAAGGAGAGGGAGGAGGAACAGTAGAGGAGAGGCGGTCTGGCCTGAAAGGCGTTTCATCACGTCTCTAGCCATCCTTGACAAATAACACCTCTCTTCCTCTTTCTCTTTTTCGGAGGGCGCTCTCCTCCCCTGCTCCCCGTTTCCTTTTCCCTTTCTCTCTACTCTGTTCGTCTGTTTTCTGTCGTTTTTTTCATTTTTACCGTTTTGTCTTTTCTTTTTGCCTCTCTCTCTCTCTCTCTCTCTCAAGATTTCTGTTGCCTCTCTCTCTCTCTCTCCCTCTCAAGGTCTCTCTCCCCCTCTCTCGGCTCTCTCAGTCCATTGTCTGTTTGCCTGCTTCACCAAGGCATTGAGAGCGACTTTGTGAATAGCTGAAGCGGTCGCGTCGAGTTAAAAGTACTTTTCCCCGACGCTGTCCCTCTCCTCGCTTCCCTCAAACAAAGAGAAAGTTTAAAAGTTTGCCTTTGTGAACGATAACATCAGAATTTGAAAATACCAAATATGGAGGCAGACACTGTCGGTGCGCTTTCGGTGGAGAGAGTCACAACGTGGTGATGCCCATTTCCACCGTTCACCACTAATACCTTTCAGATGCCAACGCTGCAGTCAACGCTGTGCCAAGCCTGACTGACGCAAGAAAAAAAGTCCAGCGACCAATCAAAAGCTCCAAAAGAGACAAGAGGGAAAAAAATACAAACAATACCAGAAAGCAAAAATAACTTTGAGGGGGGTGGAAGTCATCAAAGCATTACAGGCCGGACTGGCAGACGTTCTTAAAACAAAGATTTTTTAGACGACGGCTTATCCGGGGAGGAAGGCGCACTGAGGAGAGGTGGACGCCGTGGATGGAGTGATGCAGAGAGAGTGCGATGGAGGGAAAAAAAAGACAAAACCAATCAGCCCCAAATCTCATCTTCTCTCCAGCTGGCTCTGAGAGGACCGGGGGAGGAAGGGAGGGGCAGCATCTGTCCTGCTGCCCAGTGTGTGTGTGTGTGTGTGTGTGTGCCTGTGATTCAGTGTGTGTTTGGTGTACGTGCTAAACTAAGACCACACACTGTCTGCCAGTTGCGCTAATTTAATTGTGTTCTACAGCTGTGCCAATGTGTGTGTGTGTGTGTGTGTGTGTGTGTGTGTGTGTGTGTGTGTGGGTGGCAGCATAGGTTTCCTGGGGCTGGTGAGCTTGAGGTGACTGCTGCTTATCTCTAATCTGCTAAACTGTAATCTGAGGGTGGGACCCTTGCGGTGCCCACTTTATGCCAGCCGTCTGCCCCGTCCCTGTTAATCTGATGCTCTCCAAACACCCTCTTAACTCACCTACACACACACACAACCTCTCTCTCTCTCTCACACACACACACACACACACACACACACACACTGGTCTTAGTTATCCTGCTACTCTATCTACTCTTATCCTGGGCAGCTGCTCATCTTTGATCTGTGTGTGTATCCTTGACCTCTGATGCTGTTACCCAGTGTTATGTGCCTGTGTGTATGTGTGTGTGTGTGTATATGTGTGTGTGTGTGTCCTTCAGGAACGTCTGGCTTCCACAAATACCGGCATCCTGTTCCACGGAAAACCTGGTGAGAGAAAGAAAGGAGAGTGTCATTTCCTCTGCCATTAACCTCACTGACCATGTTGACACCTTTAATCCTCCTCTTCAGTCCTCTCTTTCCGTCTCTTCTTTCATTCATTTCCTCTCCTCCTCTACCGATCGTACCAGTTGATCGGTAATGAACTGCTGCACTATGCTGGATTTGAAACGGTTCAGTAGACTGAAAGTGGCGGGGATTGAGTGAGGAGGCGCTGGCAGAATACTAACCGGGAGAAAGTGGACTACCCATACTCTAAATCATTTCAATTAACTTCACCGAAATTTAATTTAATGAGCCTGCCATCAAGCCATTTCCCTCCGAGGCAATGCAATTTGGGCAAAGTCCGGCTCCTCGTTGTGTCTGTGATCAGACTGTGTGTTATTCTCAAGCGATCGATAATGTGTTGTGTGTTGGAACGTTGTGCCGATAAGACGGCGGCGCTGTGAAGGCGGTCTACCTCTACTTCCTGCAGGCGTCCAACCCACCCGGCGACGAGCGATCATTTTCTCACTGTATTCTTTTTGATGCATCGCCACAGGTAGTCAGAAGTGATGCAAGGTTGTCAAGGCAACAGAGAACCCCTCAGAGCCCCCTACCTTGACCCAGTCCAGTCGATGCAGAGAGCCAGGACAGATCGTGTTTTCCTGACACATGTTTACTTTATCTATGCTTGCTTCTGTCTGTGTGTGTTTATGTGTGTGTGTGTGTGTGTTTACAGCCGGGAGCCAGCGCGCACACACAATCTTCTACTGAGGTTAAGTACCTTGCTCAAGGGCACCTAGTCAGCAGTTGTTCGAGGTGGGGACAGGGGGTCACTCATTCACTTTCACAGGCGACCAAACAGCAGCTGTATGCATGCGTCCAGTGCTAAGCCAGTTAGTTTGCCGGCGGTGGTGTTTCTCAGGGGTTACGAACTTCCCATGATTCACCGCGTGTCATCCTGCGCTAACAAACGCACGCACAAAACACACAGAGGCTAACGAAGAGCTAACAGAGCTTTCGTTTCCATTCCTACGACTTATTAACGTGACTACAGCTGTATTGTGAGGCCTAACAAGCTGCAGATCTGAAGGCAAAAAGGTAAAGGAATGTGAATTTCAGTCAGCCAGTTATTTTTCTGCAGCAGACACTTGTCAGACGTGGTGGAAATCACTCAACACTCGTCCTTCAGATTCATCAAAATGCCTTGTTAGCGTCGTTCCCATTCGCCGTTGAAGTCAAGGGATATAATTAGCCCTTGCTCCTTCAGTTTCAATAAAGAATGCTCCCAATGCTAACGCGCCGTTTTGGAGAACGTGAAGGACAACATGGCGAGGCAAACGGGAACTAACCGGAACTAACCGGAACTTCTCTTTGCAGTATTGCTCCTTACAGTCCGCTGTGTTATCCATCATGTCCTTGCCAATCCACACAGCTGCTATTTCTACACTGACTTCTACACAAGACTTGAAAACTAGGCGTGCAGTTCTACGCCAGGATCAAATGTATCGAAGCGAAACTAGCAAAACGATTCGCTTCATCAGGAAAAACACAAGAGGCCCAGAGAGAAACCCAAAAATCCATCACGATGCAAGTTTCATGTAATCTTCACACGGCTCACACCACCACCTCCATCTCCTGCTCGACCTCTTCCCCCCCGCTTTCTCTTTCATCCTCCATCACTGCAGAGTAGAGTCCATACACTGAAAGCCGCTCCCAAGGGTGTACGCATTTTCTTCTAAACGTAGACGTGTGATGTTTCGGGGCGCAGCGACCAGAAGCATCACCTGTCTGGGTGTTAATCGGCGCCGACACCTCGGGAGCGGCGTTCGACGTTGCGAACTCTCCTTTCATTCCCTGTTTTGTATTCTGTCCGGCGCACGTTTTTTAGATTGGGACGTGCGTGTTTGTACTCTGCTCTGCCGTTTGAACGGTTACATTTCTCTCGCTTTGATTTTCGGACAGACTTTAATAGGACCTCACCACTTTGAACTGTCAATCACCTCCCCCGCGCTCCACTACCCGCTCTCTTACTTTCCGTCTCTCTCCCTTCCTGCTTTAGGGTTACCTATTGTCTGGCCAACTTTGAAAGTTTGATGCCCGTCTAACTCTTTACAGGTACCAATTATCACCCCCCCCCCCCCTCCCTCCCTCCCTCCCGCCTCCCCTCCTTTCGGTAACAAAAGGTTGCAATCTTAACAGGTGCCCGACATTTTCAGTCTTTTCTTCCGTGCCCACTCCTTCTCTTTCTGACTCAACCTCCCCTCCTCTTTCCTTGCCCTCTTTCCATCACTGTTGTATAGTAGCTGAGTGCGTGTAAAGACCGAAGTTTGATGCAATTATTACAGATTCAAAAGCCATCATCGTCTAATCCTTTCTTGGCTTCTCCACCTTCTCGTCTCTCCCTCCATCTTTGTAGCAGTAGTTGTAAGACGCGCTTGAAACCGACGCTAGCCGCCAGAGAAAGGCTGATCAATTTTGGGTGTGAATAATAAGTCTGTTGTGAAAAATACATCTTTGGCTTCTGAGAAAACATATTGTATCGCTGTTGCCTCACAGCAACAAGGTCTCGGGTTTGAATCCCGGCCTCGGCTCTTTCTGCATCAGGTGGATTGGAGACTCTAAATTGCCCGCAGAAATGAAATGGGAGTGATTGTCTGTCTATCTGTGTTTAGCCCTGTGATGGACTGGTTTCCCTGCCTTCCACCCACTGTATGATGGGATAGGCTCCATCAACCCGTGACCCTGAAAGGTGTCAGAAATGGGTAAAGACAGTGAATTACCGTAACGTGTAGTAATAGCTAGAGAAGAGAGCTCATGACCTCGCTGATTACTACGCCCCGGAAAAAAAACACTGCTGGTGAATGTGAATGAAAAGCACTCTCCTCCGAAACGCCACTGACGTGACCTTCACTGAGCATCTCCACAGGCCATAGCTCCTAGGGGTGAGTGTTGCATGTGTGTCGCTCTCCCTCCACTCCTCATTAAGGTGTTTAAGTACTCTCCTAAACTGTCGCTTGCTACTAAGGATGTTCTCAGTCAGCCTGCTTTCAGCCGGCGTGTGTTCAGACCCGTCAGTTCTCCATCAACCTGCCAGGCAGATTCACATATTCTCCATCATGTCTGTCTCCATCTCTCTCTCTCTCCCTCTCGCTCTCTCTCCTATCATGTTGCATTGTTTAAGATCGGATCCGCAACAATTGAAGGTTGATGAAATCATTACAGGTGGCAGTCATTACTCATTCTCCTCTTTTGTCGCTTTCCATCCTCTCTCTCTCTCTCGTCTCCCTCCATTCGTGCAGCAGAGGCATCTGTTAACAGCAGTTGTTATCATTACAGGTGCCAACCGTTTTCCATCATTCTTCCCCATTTCCCGCGATTTTGCACGACCCCTTTGCCTTCCATTTCTCATAGTTTCCCTATCGCCTCCCATCACCGGCGCGCGTCTACGACAATGAAAGGTTGATGCAATCATTACAGCGCCGCGCCGTCCAATCTTATCTACTTTCACCCGTCTTCCCTCCACCCACACCTCGTCTCGCTCTCTCTCGCTCTCTTCCTCGCGTCCATCCCCGCAGCAGAGGCGTCTGTCAATAGCAGCTGTTGTTCTGGATATTTAAAAAAGGTTCAAACTGGCGCCTGCCTCGCTTTGCTCCCCTCTCTCTCTCTCTTTTTCCTTCAACCTGGCTCACTGTCTCATTTGTCATCCTTTCTCCGTCCTCTCTTCCATCACCCCCCTCACCCCCCTTTCGCTTTCCTCTTCAATCACTGCTGTAGCTGGTGTGCAACAACGCAACGCAATCATTCAAGTTGTTACAGGTGTCCAATCCCCCCCCACCCCCCCCCGACCCAAACCTCCTGCTTTGTCCTCCTCTTTCTCCCCTCCCTCCCCCTTCTCTTTTGTGTCCTGGCTGTGTGTGGGATTTGTCAATAGTAATTCACCACAATATCAGACTAAAGAAAAGCCACCCATCCCATCAATCTGCTTTTATATGGGTTTTAATGGAGTCTATGGAGAGAGCATCACATGGCCTTTATTATCGTCATGCAATCCCCTCTTCTTCTCTCTTCTTCATTTTCCTTTCATCTTTGCTGCCATCTGCTTGCCCGTATGCAAAGAGAGTATGCAAAAAAAAAAAGTCTACCACCACCTTCAGTCCTCTCCTCCTTCTGCCTCCTCTTTTCTGCCTCCCTTTGGTCTCTTTATTCAATCTTTTCTCCACCTCTCTCTCTCTCGATCACGACTGTGGCTCAAGTAATAATGCAAGTGATACGTTTTTCATCGTGTCACACCAGGTTCTGTCCTCCGTTCCCAGTAGTGTGACAGGACACTTCGGCTTCAAGAAGCTAACATTGAATGATAAAAAATGTACTAAGTAAAAAAAAAAAAAAAAAGAGTCTCCAAACTTCATTTTCCACAGTAAACTTTAGCGCAGGTTTTGTATGTTCACTGCCCACATGCGCAAACACTCAATCTTGGAAGACTTGGCGCCACCTGTTCTGCTTTGTGTGTGTGTGTGTGTGTGTGCATGTCTTTTGTTCTTGTTGGCCATTTTGGTCCTGTGTATGTTGGCTTGTTTAGAGATAAGCTCCTCCCCTGGACTTTAATGGGATCCTCACATTGAAATGAGTGAAGACAAACCGTCTAGCTCTTTTTACTGTGTGTCATGTTTACACATCGTTCTGCCCCCCCCCCCCCCCCCGAGCGATGGTTTGGATCATCTGATGCTTTGAAAAGGGAGGATTTTGCAGCCGTGCACTCGTGGGAGGGTGCAGTGCATAAAACATAATTATCTAGAGAACGAATGCCTTTATTGGGAGTGGAGGGGGGGGCGGGGGGTAGGGGAATGCATTATCTGATTACATTTATGAAAGATGAAAAATGTAATAGACAAATAAAATCCCTATAAAATAATTGTGCATTACATTAGGAAAAAGATATTCAATACAACAAGAAGACACTGGTATGTTTTCAAGTGGGAGGTGTGCACTTGATAACCATTGTCCCCCCGTTTCCCAGTGAGGTTTCGCATCAAGTGCTCACCTGAGATTAGGACAAAAAGGATTTTTTTACACCCAGCCTTGCATGGACTCCTCTGTATCTGAACTCTGGCAATATCTCCCCTCTGGAAACACAACCACAGTTGAGTCCGGCCTTGGCTCATGCAGTAAAAAGCTGAAATGAAAGACCGTTTCTCGGGGATTTTTGGATCTATCTTAAAGTGATAGAAACACCGGCGATATTAGGATTATTAGGTATTTGAAGTAAACATAACCAAAGCTGGCAATATCTGCCATCTGGAAACACAGAAAGATAGTCGCACCCGGCCCCCGAGCAACACAGTTAAAATGAGCAAATGAAAAGATGAAATGAAATATAGCAAGCTGAGAAAATAATCCCCGCCACAGCCACACTCAAAGAACAGCCAATGTGAAAAGGAGATAATGGGTTATTTGTCTCTAAATTCGAGTGTCTCCATTTTTATAAACTGCAACCAGACAGTCCTGCTCTGCAACCGTGCTGTAGTCATGGAAACCCAATATCTGTCTCCGATAGGCGGAGAAAATTCTATTCTTTCGTTCCTTACTTTGATTAATTGTGTTCTACAGCCGCCTTTGATTATACAACATACAATCTATATAGAAATGTAAAATTACTATGGTTTAAAAATGGAATACAATCCAAAAAAACGGTCTATTATCTATCTCGTAATACAGCCTTTTCATGTGTCCTGAAAACGTGGTGTTTTGGAGATGCAGCATTTCCATTCGAGAGCATTGATTTTGTATCTTTAAGGTTGCCGAGCCACATAGGCTGCATCCTTCTGTGTGTTATTCAGACTTTGATCAAATGATCCATCTGAAATCCATTCTATTATTTTCCCGGGTCTGATTGATGACGCTCGGTGCAAGGGAACAACTGGATTACTGTCCCAAAAGTGCAACTCCTCATCTATCTTGCACTCTAGCTGGGGATGGGATTCGCCAGAGAGCTCCTGATGTAATATTATCATACAATAACAGAGAATAGCGAGTGTTGTTTCTTGACTGTAGCTGCTGGGTTCTTTTATCATGTCTACACTGAATGTTAGCCGCGTCAGATTGAAAAATATGTAGGGAATACATTCGATTCTGACTATTCCCTATTCACTTCTGTGAGCACAGTTCACCCCTGTTGCCCCACTATTGGCTTTGTCAGCACAATATGGGATTGAAGCATTTTTTAAACTGAAATTTATTAGTTGAGATTTTGCATGGAACAGCGAAATATCTTTTTATTTAGACTATAAAATGCCAGAGTATAACAGACCTGTAATTTTGAGTTAAGATTGGTTAAGGCTCCAAAAGCCTTATGTTCCACCTATTATACCTCAAAATGTACTGTAGATGGTGAAATATTATCCAGATTATATCTTTAACACCAGGATGCAAAGCGTTGTCATGGCATGTCTCTCTGAAGACTGATCAAATCCTCTGTCGTTTTTCGTGGATTACAGCGGTGGAGTTTGATGGTGCTGTAAGCACTTTAAGGCCCCTCGGGTAGGAACCTGGGCTGACAACAGAGGGGAACTCAGGAGTGGCAAGGATCTTCATCGTGAGGACAGTGCTTTTATGTGAACAAGATGGAGTGTATTTAGATACTGACGGCTCTCGGCTCCGCAAGGCTCTCTACGTTCAAACTACTACAATTCAAGTTGACTTCATTGTTAAAAGGGCATTATGCCATGACATTTCAAAACATAACTGACTCAGAAAGTGAGTTATAAGACATATTATGGTCATTTTGTGTTGCGGGACAGTAAAAATATTTTTTGCATCTTTAATCCTAATCAGCCTATCAGAGAACGTTTTTAATCTGTGATGTCAACGTCAAAAACTGGATCTTCTCCATTCATAATGAATGAGAATCTGACTTTGTGGACTTGGCGTTTTACACCTAAACAAGCTTCATTTCATGGTAGTGCTGACAGGTGTAAACTAGAAAATGCACCCAAAAAAATCCCCAGAAAACCAGCATGGGTGCTGTCACCGCATCCGCAATGTCAGACTCCCATTTACTGTCAACGCAGCAGCTCCATGAAGCGTTGCTTCACGACAGACTCCAACTTGACGTTCCTCCCCATATTTCTTCAGCATTTCCTCTTCTAGATGAACTCTGAAAACTCTTGAAATTACTGAAATACCCACTATTCTAATAACTTCTCTACCGAAAGATGCTTTTTTTTTGGAAATGGGCCTTCAACGTCAGTGGTTCGGCAGTGTGAGCAGGGCGGGCTACATTCATGTTTCTGTTAGAGGGACGTTGTACATCTCAGATCAGAACAAGAACTGGGCCAGGCAACACTTTTGGACCTGCTCCAGTCACACTCTGACACTGTGGATGCTGTGGCAGCACCTGGGATGATTTTCTGGGGATGCCGGTGTATTTATTGTAACTGCCAGCACTGCTCTAAAATAAAGCTCATGAGGGCCCCACCTGACATCGATACTAATGTGTCTCAATGAGCCTGAGTCCTATTTCCGCTGCAGATATCTCGTCTCTTATGAATTCTGTATCATTCAGGAATACTTCAGAGTAGCTGGCAACTTTTTGCATCGGTAATGAGAGCGGCAGTAGTCGTTTTCCCAAAGGTTTCAGAGAGCGACAGGAAGTGTCACGGAGACACAGTCACACAAATTTGCACATGAAGCAACAACACAAAAGTTCATAGGGAATACTGATCGGCAGAGAAAATGAAACGTGGCGTCAATGGCATTCTCTAAACGTACACAGAAGTTTGGCAGCACTATGAGGGAGTCAAGGGCAAATTCACTACGGAAATTAAGTCAAAATGTGAACTTACTTTGGTTCTTGAAGTGGTATTTTCAGAGTAAGGGTCTCAGATAGTTGCCAGTAACAGCTCAAGGGGTCAACAGGTTGCCTCTGGGACTGATCCTTAGCACGACCGAGAGGGCATATCGAACTTGCAAGCAGGCCAGCGGTTGGTTTTACTTGTACAGTACCAAAGTGCCCTTGAGCAAGGCACTAACCCCTTACTGCTGCCGTGGGGAAACCCTGCGCTCTGACCTCTGAAGAAATGCAAACACTAAATAGGAGAGACGTGTTGAAAGACAAATTTACCTCATCGAACTTAAAGTAGTCCAATCTGTTCACTTGTAAATTGATGTCAGGTTTCATGCAGTTAGATCTCCTGGTTTAGGTGTCACTAACCATATTAACCTCAAAATATTGTATCTGCCATGTCTAAATCACGAAGTCAAAGAGAAATTCAGCCGGGGAAATTAATTGGAGACGTCCACGTACTTTGGATCAAGTGATTTAAATTCATTGTATTCTGTGTAGCTGCAGATGAGAATATTGCCACTGTCAATTCTGAATCCACAACCATTTTTTCACTGGGCTAGAGGTTTAATAAGCAGTCAAATGGAGTTGAGGAAGGGGAAGAGAGACCGCTAGACGTGTTAGTCAGAAGCAGAGGGGGAAGAGGATGGGGGGCAGAGAGGGAGAGAGAGAGAGAGAGCGAGAGAGAGAGAGAGAGAGAGAGAGAGAGAGAGAGAGAGAGAGAGAGAGAGAGAGAGATATCCATCCCACAGCCCTCCAGTGGCCAATTAAACACATCAGACATCTTTCTGCTGGTGGAATTTAAACAAGTGTGAGTGACTCTGTATTTGTTCTTGTATATGCTTGAATGCGTCTCTGTGGGTGTATGTCTGTGTGTGTGTGTGTGTGTGTGTGTGTGTGTGTGTGTGTGTATGTGTGTGTGTGTACACGTGTGCTTTAATCTGCGAGACAGACAGAAAATACAGGGAGTGTGAATGAATGTATGATCTGACAAATGAAGAGGCGAGAAACAGTAAGCGCCCCATTGTGATAGGAGGTGCCTGGGAGGTCAGGAAGAGTGTGTGTGTGTGTGTGTGTGTGTGTGTGTGTGTGTGTGTGTGTGTGTGTGTGTGTGTGTGTGTGTGTATAGAGTGAAGCAGACAGTGCACGGAGAGCACAGAGAGGAGGATGATTGGAGTAAATTCATGACTGGGTCAGTTATAGATTTGATTCGAGGCACCTCTTCAGGCGCTCGGTAGAACCGTGGGTATGTACCGCCATGTTGCAATATACAGAGTTAACAAGGTCCTGATTTATCTGATTTTATTTATCCAGCTCAGTCTAGTCTATGTCCCCCTTGGCCTTCTAGTTAACATCAGGGCTGGGTAAAGTGCATCACAATTTTATTTTGTCTGATTCAAATTTTGCCTCACAGCTTTAAAGTTTCACAACAATACAACTTTTACTTTGTTTGATTTATTATATACTGAACTGAACCTGACTTGTCGTTGTTATATAAAATATGAGATTGCGTCATATGTCATTCCTCTCGCCTCAGCAAAGGTAAAAAAACAAAACAACAACAACTATGACAAACTACCAATTAGCTACTAATTAGCTGCTAAAGGTCATTCCCTTGTTTTGCAGGTCATCGGGTTTTCCATTACTCAGCCTATTAGAGTGCTGTTGCACAACATTATTATTAAACTTTTTATTTTTAGCTGCATGGTAACGGAGCATCTCTGAATAGAAAAGTAAACGGTGTTGGTGGCGTTTAAAAAGTAAAAAGTTTAAAAAGAACAGCAGCAGCCTGGAGGGAGCATCCAAACACACATAAACACACGAACACCTGGGAGATGGCCGATACGACCACAGTCAGTCAGTCAGTTTGTTTGTTACCCGTTGAGAAACTCATCGAGGGCCCAGATTTCCCAGTCAGGGAGTTGGACGTCATGACCTTCCCGTCAAAAGCTTGCTTCTTCATCCTTTAGGCTACTGCTGCCCTTGTCCTCATTTCTCCTCCTCCTCTCCCCCTCTCTTTCTCACTCACACTCTCATTCCTCCTCGCAATTCTGGTTTTTACTCCTTCTCTCCCTTCTTTCCTCTCACTCTGTTCTCATCCCTCCCTGTCATGCCCATTTCTTCTCTCTCTCTCTCTCTCTCTCTCTCTCTCTCTCTCTCTCTCTCTCTCTCTCTCTCTCTCTCTCTCTCTCTCTCTTTACACATTTCTACCATTGCTCTTACGGTATAGTATAGGAAGGACATAAACATGCTTATTTTCCATAACTAGATTGTGCACCGTTCTCGCCAGAAAGCACACAGGGAAAAAACAGCTCGCCAGCTTCCTGACATAGTTTAGATACTCAGTTTCCCATCATGCCTTGGGTTACACTGAGCACTAGACACCCCTCTAGACTGCTGGCATCATGTCAGGGAGCAGCTATTTCAGAAAAGGGGCAAAAAAAAAACATTGTTTGCTTTAGCACAGTAAGATATCTGAACTGGAACAGCATAGCAATAGTTGGCAAGGAGACCTATAGAAACGGTAAATAAAGACACTGTCCCTCAGTATCCAGTTGTGACAAAGAGGTTTTCCTCCAAAAAACATTGTGCAATGTGCATAAAAGATGCAGACATGCACAGCCCAAATAATACACAACGGTTTATCACTGCCAATGTTTGTTGCGTGGAGGAGGCTGCTGTGCATGAGTGCATCGAAAACGTCACTGTTGAGAAACACACAATGGTCCCAGTTCAATGTCAGCCACGGACTCGAGCAAAAAATGCTAAAAATTCATTGCAGCATAATTATATTGTGCGTGTGTTCTATAGACCTGGATGAAAATGTGGTCCTCCATAACGTGGCTTTCCATCAAAGCGTTCCTCTCTGTAGCCATAGTTACCTCCGCTTTTGAAAATAGTTCACTGAAACTATCTG
Source organism: Hoplostethus atlanticus (assembly GCA_034670405.1). Taxonomy (NCBI): domain Eukaryota; kingdom Metazoa; phylum Chordata; class Actinopteri; order Trachichthyiformes; family Trachichthyidae; genus Hoplostethus; species Hoplostethus atlanticus. Next base: position 15,595,399 of record JAXDDX010000001.1, read on the forward strand.
ACTAACGCTAGCCTGTGCACTCCCGTAACAAAACAGCTCTGGGAGCAGCGGCGCCAACAGAGAGCCATTCCCTAAGCCTTGCATTCACGCTGCGTCTGATTGCATCTACGTAGTGGTCTCATGCAGCTACGAGGTTTTGAACAGAAATCATGTATTTCTTGCTGCTGTGGTATTGCCTTTCATACTGTTACATTGTTTTAAAGGGTTAATATAGCTAGCTGGCAGGTGCTAACTAGGTAGCATTAATCGAAAATAAATAAAACTCAATTACAGGTCTTCAAAATGTAACATTATTATTATTCTTGTAGTCTTTCTGATAAAAGTTGTAGAGAACTGGGAAGCTTTGAATGGCTGTAATCAAGTTTTCATCCATTTTTCTCTCGCCAGGCAGAATGATTGTTATTATTTTCAATCGGAAGCACTCACACTCGTATGTTCACCTCAGGACCTTACTAAAGGATGATTCCTTCCTGTAATAAGAACTTTCTCTTCCTCGATCTCCCTTTCTAACTCCCCCTCCCCTTCCCTTTTCACTTTCTGCCTCCCCTCATCACCAGCAATCGATAATCATCATTTTTCACTCTGTACAACCATTTCTAATGTCCTCTCTCTCCTCCTCATCCTCCCCTTTTGCACTCCTCTCTTGATTCATTTGTATTCCTTCCTCCGAGGATCTCTCTCTTTTCTCTCATAATGCGTCTACCTCCGCCACCGGTGGACCGGATTCATACTTGACCGCCGAGTCATTAGCACGAAAGGAAAAGGAAATCTCTTCGGCTGTTCGTTCAAACTCGCATTCTGTCAGATTTACGAGTCGTTACACCCAGTTTGTGAATTGGATGGCATCGCGTTTGTCCAATCACTGGGGGAAAAAATGGGTGCACTTAAAGAGCACTCACAGCCCTTCTACAGGAGCGGAATAATGTGAACGGTAGCTGTGAAGTGGCCTATACCACCAAAACAATCACCTCTTTCTCACTTATAAATCCTGCTTTCATGTCTTTCCTCATTCCTTCCCTCCTCTCCTTTCTCCTCAACCACCCATTATCATCCATCCTTACTTTGCTCTAAAATAACTGCCTCTTTCTCTGCGTTTCTATAATCCTCCTATTGTTTCCTTTCATTCTGCAGAAGCCCCGTGCAGAAAGGTTTTATACACAATCCTGTAAAAAGTGTCACTGCACGGAAATTATTTGTGCAGCGTAACGGTTTAAAACGGGTTCTTCTCGTAAAGTACGCCTCTGTGCACAAACGGGAGCATCAATTAAATGCATAGTGTGAACCACAGAAAATGTACTGCATGCACAGGTAGGTCCTGTAAAACATTAATGATACAAATAAAATTTTCAATTTTCAATTTAAAAAAAACAACTTTGTTCATCCCCTTGGAGGAAACTGATATACGGAGAAACAAGCGCAGCATCCGTCCGAACGGCAGGAGTCGAGTGCATTTTATGAAACCATCGCTAAAACCGTGAAGGGTGACCCGAGAAAATATCTGGAGGGAAAAACCCTTTAACCTCATATTGTACATATAAATTCAGTGTAGGAAGACATTATCCATCTCAAAATCACCCCTATCATGCAGGCAAAAGGAAAGAAACTATGTGCAGTGCTGGGTATTGGGAGATAAGTGTGTATTGTGGTACAATGCATCTGACCATTGATTATCATTGTGTTTGTTTAGTATCTATTCAATTAAACCGCTTCACCATACCTACCTCCATCTCTCCCTGTACTGCATCTCTCCATCTTCCTACTTCCATCGCTCTTATTTGCCTGTCTTCCTTTGCTCTTGTCCACCCCCCCTCCCCCCCAACCCTCTTCCCTCTCCTCCCACCTGTCCTCTCCTTCAGTTTGAGGTTAGATACAAGCCATCACCTCTTGCCTCTCCGTCACATGCACGTTACTTTGGATCTCAATTATTCACTGCATTCTCACCCGACCCCATCACACACACACACCTTTCACACCCACACCTTTCACACCCACACCTTCTCTCTCTCTCACACACACACACACACAGTCGCTCTCTTGTCACATCTGTCATACTGCCTTACATTAAATCTCAATTGCTCCCTGCATCTTGATACCTCCACCTCCCCTCTCTTGCTCCTCACTCCCCCTCTCTCCAAGCCTCTCATTTTACCACTCAGCCTCCCCCGCCTCACACACACAAAGATCCTCCCACACTCCCCTGCCTCTCTCATTTTAATCTCTGTTCCTTGCTGTAATTCTCCCTTTCAATTATTGTCTGTAATTTGCACATTTGGGTGAATTCTCTGTTAGTGCTGCTGACTTAAATACAACAAAATCAAACATGCTACTGTCATTAGCCTGATTGAGACGTTGTGTTGGTGTCTCCTGGACTGTCCAGCGCTGGTTCTGCTAAATCATTTGTGATGAATGTGTTTGTATTTGTATATGTTGCCACTTAGAAATATGATTCATTGGCAGAGCATTTCACTGCTACTCAGGGACTCTTCTGAGCGCTTTGTAGGGATGCTGCAATTAACCAATATTAACTGCACTTAATATTGACACCATGGCTTTCTAAGTGTATGTATTTTAGAAGCTACAGTGTCTGTCTGTCTGTCAAAGATTGCACCTGTCAAAACCCACAAGAGTGAATCACATTATTTGTGTCTGTTTGTGTTGGGGGCCACATTAGCTAACGGAGGAGACATCCCAGCCTTATATCCACCAAAAAAGCACCTGAAATCAGCAGTGTGGGAGCATAATGGATAACTAAAAAAAATGACCAGGGGGTTGTTAAAGGAGATATCCAATTTGCAAAACATGCTGACGAAAAAAGTGGCTGCCAAAGGGTCAAACGCTTCTAACTCGCTGCAGCATCTTTAAGATCACCATCCATCCTTGCACGCTCAAGTCGAGGTAATAAAAGAAATGAAGCTGAAAGTTTAGCTTGTCGGCAAGTTGCTTCACGAAACGCTAAGCTGGTAGGGGATTAAAAAAAAAACTCACTTACAATCAACAAAGTAGCTGTGAATTAAGAGTTGGGCTTTCGATGTAAGCGTTGACAAAGCAGGAACAGGAGTATTGCAATTACTTTGCTTTTTAAAAGGCTCAGGGAACGGGATGTAATCTAGTGAAACATAGTTAAAGCACTCCAACATTCACTCTCACCAAGCGGTCTTCCAATTGACGCGTTGTGTAAAAGGTCACCAGTCAAGAGTCAACTTTATTTGTATAGCCGTAATCACAGTTACAGTCTCAAAGGGCTTCACATGGCCTTCACAAGTCCAATCCATGATGTTATTTCAATGTTTTCAATAGATTTTTCCTCATATTATAATTGTACCATCAAAATCTCAAACCGTTGCATTCCTAGTGCTACGACACTCGACTGTATCCCAGTAAGTTGGTGATATTACATGACACGAGGTTACATTCTTATGTGACGTGTTATTATTTATCGTATTGGCTTTTATTAATTGTTTTGTTTTGAAAAGTGTTAGAGAAATGCTCAATCTGTCTCCCTCTCCATCCTCTCTCTCTCCTCCCCCCTCCTTCATTTCACCACTTTCTTCCTGTTACCCTTTCTCAGCACTCGTTCCCTCCCGTTCCTTCTCCAGTTCCGCTGGTTCATGCTTCCCGCGGAAACGGACGCGACCGAGTGTGCGCTGGTCAAAAATGAGGTACTTCTGGCCCAAGTGACTCAAAGTCACTCGCCAACTGAAAACTGAAACGACACCGACGCCGTCACAGTCACGTAAACGCTCCTCCGTCCAGGATTGGCTGGATGAAGAGGACCCAGAACCACCGGCCAGTGCGGTGTTTCGCTTTTTTCTTGTTTGGGGAATGTGCAGAGCTGGATTTTCCTACAGGGCCACTTAAGTACTGGACCTGTCAGGCAGTGAGACAGTATGTAGTCTAGCCACACAGAAAGCATTTGTCTCTCTTCCTTCTCTCCTCTCTGCCAGCTATGTGTCTCTGGACTTTTCCTCCACTCCCCTCCCTTGCTTTTTTTCCTCCATCAGTCTTCAGTCCTGAGGAGGGAGGCGAGAGGAATACAAAAGGGAGGATGAGGAGCAGCGTCCTCAGTTCTGAGGCTCAGCGCCAGCTGCTACTGCTGCAGAGACTATCCATCCAAACACAGGCAGGCATGGCTGAGGGAACCCATCCCTCGATGCACCCTCTTTGGGCAAGCCTGCCACGGTAAACCCCTGGGCTCCCCCGGTGCCCTGTGGCTTTCTGCCCTAGATATAGTGATAATAGAAGTCACCCCGCCCTTCATCTATCCTGCATTAGTACAGTGTTAGCCATTATTAAACTCTGCCATTTTCCAGTCCCCACACCCTCCATCCTTCCTCCATTATTATACAGTGGTGTTCCCCATCCTGAAGTCCTTCCACGCTGCATCTATCCTAGTACTGTATACAAGTGGTAGCCATTCTTGAAGTCCCCCGTCCCCGCATCGAAAAATAAAAGTATCACTTTCACCGCCAATGACCAAGCTGACTCTTGCTTCACTCCAGGCTGCCGGTTAGGGGAACTTCATAAAGTTGTGATGCCAAAAGAAAGAAAAGCAAAAGATGCAAAAGAGATATCAGGAAGGTTAATGGAATTCATGAGACTTGATATCCGACCTGCTACAGTTCACTGATGCCCTTCTGAAAAGAAAATGTCACCTCTATCTGTTTTGAAATTGGTATTTAGATTTTGTAGATTTTTTTGGTGTATGTCGAGTGGATAGACAGACACACCCAGAAAGGTATCAGAATTTGACAACTGCTTAGTGAAAGTCAGAGTGTAAACAATTCTCGTTCATCAAATCGAAGTAAGTGAGCAGAACGCTTGATAAAACGTATGTTCATTCGGGTCTTGTTTGTTAGCCTCTGGTAAAGCTTCAGAGTAGCCTAAACACCGGAGAGCATCTGGTGCCTGGTGGAGGTTAAATCCTGTCATGTCAGGGGGTTTAAGGCCAAATCGTTACGATCTGTTGCACCTACAAATCACAGCTTGTTCTATTGTAACAGCCGAAGTTCATTTTTTTCCATACAGCCTAATGGAAGAATTGATTCTGGAGCATGCTTTGCAATTGACTTTTAAACTCATTTGTCAAATCATTATTGCTGCTAGACTATTCTCAGTAGAGTTTTGTCTATGCACAGCACATACTGTGTTTCATATTAGGTGCCGTTTTACCCTTGACTGCCATTAATGCCAAATTGATATTTTTCAGTCTAGACAAGGTTTTGGCAACGGATGCATCCCTGTATGTCCTCCGGTGCACATACCTCGGCAGAGAGGCATATGCTCGTAGGGAGCACAGGAGCACATCCAAGCAGGTGGCAGCTATGGCGGTGTGTGGTTGGTGAGAAACAGCCACACAGACCTGGTTCGTTTCCCAGTTTAAACGACCATGCTATTTGTGAAGTGTGTGTAGGTGATTGATGAAGTAGGTGAACACACAGCTGAAGCAGAGGTGTGTTTGGTTGCCGCCAACTGAAATTGCCTATTTGTTGATGAGAGGTGAGAGTTGAAAGATGCAGTAGTGCTCTTCTGATAGGTTACGTTCACAGTGCCACGGGAATGTGACACAGATCTGATGTTTTTGTGTGAACTAGGCTCGGACGATATAATGATACTATTGTTGAGCTCGACACTGGTTGGCCACGGTAATACTTGTCACTCTGCCATGACAAGCATGAGTCAGTGATGCAGCTGTTATTTGTACCAAATATAATCAACATTTACAGATGGCAATTACTTGCACCTCTTTGGCATTTCTTCTCAAACCAAATGAGAAAAGAAAGTCAGCAACCCTGGGTAAAGTTGGGTGGGTTGTCCATCCACTATCATTAACCAGCTTCACCACCAGCCAAGCTAAGGCTAACCGGCTAAGGTAGCATTCCCAAACCGAATACACTCCACACCTGTTAACACAAAACTGTACTAGTAACTAGATATTTACAGAGAAAAACAGTTCATTTGTACCATACCTAAACAGTGAAAACCCTACAGTAGGCCTATATAAGCCTAATTACCACAAACATGCAGTCATATGACGTGTTCAGAGTGTCGTGAGTGCTTCCATTTTTCTATAGGATCGGAGGCGGAGCTGGTGATACGCAATACGCAATTACAGATCATCGTCATCAGGAAGTACGCAGCAGCCATGGCTGTTGTGATGGCTTGTTCTATCCGGGCGCGAATGAAATCATCAGTGCACCCGTGAGTTCGCCGAAAAACAGTAGGCATTTGTAGCTGGAATTATTAATAAATTATTACTGTTAAGAATCACTGACATGACCGATGCGGATTAAAGCTGAATAGCGCTGTAATAAATTACATTACCTGACCTCCCCTAGAGAAACTAATCCTGTCTGAATGGGGCTTTAGATGAACCACTGCAATTACAAAGTTGCGGCTCTGTGAGGTGAGGGAGCGGGTTGAGGTACTGCAGAATTAATGCACAGGCCAAACAGTGTTTTATATATATATATATATATATATATATATATAAAGAGAGAGAGAGGTAAATCAGGAATGTGGCTTTGACTGTGCAAGGAAGCTGCATTTTTACATTTTATACCAACAAAGATCAAGAAACAAAAACTTTAAATCAGCAAGGGAATTTTTACCGGTGATGGATCCAGACCGACACTAGAGTTTGCAGTAATGTGAGGCACATATCTTACATAATTATGTAATGGCTCAATCAGAGTAAAAAATAAAAATAAAACACCCACACACACACAATGTACCTACTAATTAATTAGATTGAGATGAAAAATTAAGAATTCACCTTTTGTACACCACTGTAAGGGTCATATGTAGTAACTGCAGTAGTCTATGAGCTTCTTTTCAACTGATACAGCAACAACAATATTGTATATGGTTATCATCATCAATAGGTACATCTTGATATCGCCCAAGCCCAGTGTGAACAGTTAAGAGTTAAATGGATGTGTGGTACAGTCGGATCCTGAGGCATGTGAATTGTATTTGGATGCTCAAGTCAGAGTTTGTCAGCATCACCATGACAATAAATAAACCTTACATTATTCCTGAGATTTGTCATAGTTTTGGAGCCCAAGGCAGCTTGGCTGAGCCAGTGTTGGCATGGAGGACAAGAAGACACAACAATGGAAAGAAAGTGAAACAGACAATGTGGATGGTATTTGGAGAGATGCCTCAATTCGGTCAAACCTCAAAGGCACACACTGTAACTGGAATGTGGGACAAACGGATGTGACGTCTTTGGCTATTGTCGTCTTTGCACACGTGTCTTTTTGACAGTGCTGTCAGTTCATGTTGGAGTCTATTATTAAACCTCTGTCGCTGTATCAGATTAACCTAGTTGATATGAACAGTCATCCAAGTCATCTCCAGAAGTATTAACGGTTTTTCCAAACAATTTCCTTTAGATGTGGAGCAACAGTGAGCATCGGAAGTCGCCACGTGGAAAGTCGACAACTACGCTGGTCACGGACTGCGTAGAGCGTGGTACTATGTGGGGAGTGACAACAACAGGAAAGATTGTAACATTATTACCCCTTCCTCCCTAATCTTTTCCTCCCCACTTTACAGTGTAATTTGAACATTGTGGCATTGCACGGATATTACACAATGTCTTTGTTTCATCAGGATGTAGATGGTACACCTACTCAGCGGCGTAGAGGGATTGTTCTATTCTTGAGCGATGTTCATGTCCCACAGGTAGGAGAAAGCTGTGACTTCTTGTTCCTCAGTCTTCTAAGTGAACTGCAGTGCCGAACTTCATCATACCAACTACAGGAAACAACCTGTACTTGAACGTACATGAAACTCATTTTCTGCTCATTTTCAGTGTTCTTAGCGGATATGAAGACCAGAGATGGCAAATTACAGCAAAGAGCACAGACAGGTCCATTATTTCCAGCTAAAGCCGGCTGGGGTTAGGGGTTTGTTTTGGTTCCTCCTGACTCTGTGACTGTCAGAATCGCTAACCTCACTGTACCTTTGGCATCCAAGCCCTGATTCGCTCATAATTGTGTGAACCAAAACAAGCCAAGTACAAAACTGCAACAAAGTAAACTTTTTAACTATAGTTCGGAGCAAAGAAAACAAACTACAGGTGTGATCACACCCTTAAAGCCTTAAAGATGACTTCATTGATTTCTTCACGCCAGACTAGATCAATCAACCATAGAAAACTAATTGACTGCATCTCTAATTCAAGTCAGGTTTGGCTCCAGAAGTCGGGAGTCTCTCTGGGTTGGCGGGGAGTCGATTAACTAGGCCTAGACCCCCCGACATATTTTCCTGAAAAGAAAGCAGGAAGGATCCCTTTTTGCTTGCTTGCTCTCCCCTGGGTGCCTTCTCTCGCTCCACAGAGAGATGAGAGGGTGAGAAGAGAAACACAGACATGAGAGACAGATGAGTTGAAGCGAACACTTGACAGACAGCAGCCCAGGGGACTGCTCCTATCTGATGCCATACAACAGACAGACAGACAGAGAGAGAGAAACTCACTAATCCAGACCAAGAGGAACGGAGGTAGGAACTTAGTCCTTATGAGTTTAACTGAAATAAAGAGCAGCAAAAAAAACATCAAGCATTAACGAACACGCATCATGGACACGAGCGTTTCACGTGTTCGTAAGTGGTCAGCTCAGATTTCCCGATTTCTACCACAAAAGCAACTGCTAAGAAACCTGCTCGCTAGCTGGCGCTCCAGGACAGGGTGTTTCCAGCCCCCCCCAGTCTGATAGTCTGATAGCGATGGCAGGGAAAAGTGCCACGACGGCGAAGTCTGTACGTTTCCCAGGTGAGGCCAGAGCAATTAGAGAAAGTGCGATAATCCAGAGAGAACAAAGCCCTTGGATGACCAGTAAGCTGATGTGATGGATGGCTCTGTCTGTCTACCTACCTCCCATCTGGAGCAAAAGGGAGACTGATAATAGCTGAGACACACAAGCACACACACACACACACACACACACAGAGATGCACACTTACCCACAGATATACAAAGCAACTGACAACAGATTGGCTTTCAGATACAACCACGACATGTTGCATTGTATTTCAGTATCAAGCAGGTTGGTACACACATACTCAGGGTGTTCTGGCTCAGGGGAACCTTAGCAGGATTAGGGACTGTTATCCACACACATATCAAAGCCCCGGCGCAAAAAGGTTGCTACAAAGCTGTCCAAGTCAATATGGCAACACATTGCTTTACGGGTTTTCTTGTTTGCCATGGTGTCGTAGTAGTATTGGATTTCTAGATATTAAACTCAGTAATGGTAACAAAGTCAAACTTCTGATGTATTAGGTGACCTTCCTAATCAACCTGACAAGTGGCGTTTCCCTTTTCCTATGGGAGACCAACCTCCACGTGAAAACCAGGAAACATCGTGTGTAATAAATGCCAGCCAGTAAGACCGCTTGACGCCGCTACTTATAAACATTGGCTATTTGCCCGGACAAAAATAAAGGAGATAAAAAAAAACCCTGTGTAAAGTGATGGAGGGAAGATGGAGTCCCCTTGACTGTGATAAATACATGAATGTAATGAAGAAGCTGTTCTAAATAATATATTTGGACATGGCATGCATGCTAGGTGCTACATCTATACTTCATGTTCATAACCACATGTAAAATTCAACATTATCCCTTCTGCAGCTAGTTGATGGTTTTTTTTAACTGGTAGTAATCAGTAGTAGAGCAAGCCCTCCGAAGGTCAAGTGTGGAGAGGGAGAGACATAGAGAGAGAGAGAGAGAGAGAGAGAGAGAGAGAGAGAGAAGTAACCTATTTGAGGTAGTATCAAGAGGATGGCCTGTGTGGTAACCCACTTAGAAATCCCTTTGGGCCAAAAGTGACAGGGGCTGTGTTGTTGCAAAACCCGGGGAGGAAAGGAGACCAGAAGAAAGGAGAGGGAGAGGAGACAGTAGAAGGAAAGGAAAGGAAAGGAAAGGAAAAGAGAGGAAAAGAGAGAAGAGGGTTAACCCAGTTAGAGCTGTGAGTCTATTAAAACTCTGTCTGCTCCCTGGGTATCAGATTAACCTAGTTGAATCTTTTCCTGATGAGTTAATTAGACAAGATTGGAGAGGGCTTCTGAGTCCCGTCACTCTGCAGACTTCAACTGACGCGAACATCCACAGCTCCAGCCTCAGCGAGAAGAGAGAGTCCAAATGTCCCGAGTATCCTCTGCAATGCAAAGCGCGTAGCAGCCCAGAAATCTAATTTGTTATTTATACATCGATTTCAACGTGTGGGAATGGCCGCGAGGTTCGCAATTAGTTGCTGAGTGTTTTTAATGATGCTTTTGTTTGGCCCCGGTGGGCACCCATAAACTGATGGAATTTTAATGGTCTTTACTTGTTGCCTTTGTGTGTTTGTTCACTCGCTTTCCTTGACACCTTAAAAACACATCAGAAGATGAAATATCAGCTAGCTCCCATCTCATTTTAATGGATAGGGGAGGAAGGGAGAGAGAGAGAGAGAGAGAGAGAGAGAGAGAGAGAGAGAGAGAGAGAGAGAGAGAGAGAGAACATTAATTAAAGTACTTAGTACAATTACTCAATTACACAATATTATACAGCAGTAATTGTTTAGACAACCATAGCACCATAGAAAGAGAGTCAAAGGGAGAAATACAGGGAGTGTGAGAGAGACATACAGGGCATCTCTAAATATCCACAAGGTGGGGGGAGCTTTCACCCCAAACCAGGAATCACATCCTGTAGTGTTCAGGGTTTCCTTTAAGGACCGTCCTGGAGGGGGATCCCTCTGTCTCGTCTGTCTGTATGGTCTCACTGCTCACTGAGTGTCTAAGGTGGGGGGGGGGTCGTTTTCATTTTCATTAAGAGTTTTCATTTTTTGTTTCATAATGTGGCCATTTGTGAAGCCCTTTGACAATGTAATGGTGACAGGTTGCCAGTTTACTTCAGAGGGGTGGCCCCTGTGGGGTGGCCCCTGTGGTCGCTGACCTTTCATTTGCCGACCCCAGTACCAAGCCCATCAGGCATTTATGTCTTTCACCCAGTAGTAGCTAATCTAACGACTAGCTACTGCAGCATTACTGACCACTATACTCTCACGTGATTGTCGCTACTTTAGTGAAGCAAGTACAACATAGAGCTGATTATAAATAGTTTACATCACGCAGGTTACGTTTCAAACCTCGCCTCTCTAGTGAGTTTGTGACGGCAAGGGCAGAGGGCGCCACGAAGGAGACGGCTGCACTCGATATGAATCCAACACTAAAATCGACTTGGGTGGCTGTTGATTTACCTGACCGAACAGTTAACATTACATGTGAAACAACGGTGTTTCCATTGCAACCGCAGACTTCCGCGTTAACCAGTTAACTAAACCGCCCTGATGGATCATTTAACACAGCCAGTCAAGCAGCGATGCTTTTTAAATCACTGGTGTCATTTTCTTTTTGATGGACCGATGCACAGTAGGGCGTTTGGTGTCTTGTGTGCTTGCATGTTTCCTGTCCTGAATATGAATTGCCCCTGTATTTTAGTATTCAGTCATCATACCGACATTCCACCGGATTAATAGACAATTAAATTGACGGACGCTGCTGGAGAGGTCACCTCAAAGCGGTAGTTATAAGACACTATTAGTTTGTTAGGATTAATGCATTACATCATTGTTTTAGAATTGCGTTTTGCCGGTCTGCCATCGGCCCTTGTAACTTGAGATTACGAGATGCTGTGCATGATTGATTACACAAACACAGAGCAGACCAAAACAAAATACTTCCGTTGCCTGTTATCGGACGGGTTGGCTGGTTTAAAAAGCCATGCGACTTCTATCGGAGAAACAATTAGAGGTGATCACCAATACCAGATAATCACCAATGATGTGACACACACAAACGAAGATTAAAACAACTGGACGTTAGAAATTGAAATTGATTTCCTCTAATTTATATAAATGGCAGTACAGTACAGCGCAGAGTGATGTACTGCGGTGGCCCTTTGTTTCGCATTGTGTAAGAGGTTTACAAGGATGAATCAAATGTGCACGTGTGTGTGTGTGAGAGAGAGAGTTAAGTAGTTTAAAATGATACGATAAAGTGTGTGTGTGTGTGTGTGTGTGTGAGAGAGAGAGAGAGAGAGTTAAGTAGTTTAAAATGATACGATAGAGTGAGAATGAGATACAGTTAAGTAGTTTAAAATCATAGGATTAAGTGTGTGTGTGTGTGTGTGTGTGTGTGTGTGTGTGTGTGTGTGTGTGTGTGTGTGTGTGTGTGTGTGTAAAAAGGGACGTTTCTCCTGAGTCGATTCAACATCATGTCCAGTCTGTGTGCTGCTGCATGTGAGTGGTTTTTCTCCACACCCACTGCAACATGAAATGGGCTGTTGGCTTTTGACAAGCCTCTCATGAAACCTGGAAAACTGCACTTCACCGGAGGCTTTTTACCTGGAGGCCCTGTTAGGACTGGATGCACATCACAAGACTTCCTCAGCTAATTAAGCACTAAATTTGCTGTCACGGCCAAATTTGAACACTCGCAGCGAGAGAAAGCCTTTGAGAAAAGAAATCTATAACAACTGATTTTCACCTTGATTTTCAACTAAGTCGATGTGCAGAGCATGCTCTTATTTCTTACTTTTTCATCAACCATTTAACAATACACAGGCCCTTGTGCCACACTCCAGGAGGAACATTTTTTCAAAGGTCCAATTCATACCTAAAGGATGATGTGCTACCCTACCGATGCTCCATAGAGGGTATCAGGCTATGCTGTCATAAATCTACTGGCCCGTCATACAGGCAGGCTAGCCCACCTACTCTAGATGTTACAGGTTGCCTTGTTGGTGTAGGAAGACATGAAATAGTAAGAGGAAAAATATTGATGCACCAATCAAATGACCTATCCTATTTTTAAAGGGCAGACCAAAAAGGGACACCTACACCATTTTCACATTCAAATCATATTATTTATTTAGAGACCGAGCACATTTCAGTCATTCCAATCTGCCACCTCTAACAGTTATAGTGTTTCCCCAGTGTACGGAAATCAAGGAAATTACCACCACTGTTAGAAAAAAACATTTATTATTTAACACATGTATAGCACTAAACAAACAACTATGCTTAGAATAAGCGATTTCATCACTCGCACTGTGATCTGCACGCAGACCAAAGCTGGGACCAAACCACCAACGGCTGAAAACGTGTATACATTTCCAGCCTCTGTGGTGAACGACTTTCGTTTGTGTGCCCAATGTTTCTTTTGCTGCGTACTGGGCCTGAGGTCACTGAGCAGCTTGGCTGGTCATGGGCCCTGAGTCATTTCAACCGCAGGTATTTACATTTCAAATCTGTTCTTGGAATGCAGCATTAGTATAACAGGGAGTGTGTGTGTGTGGTTTTAGGTGAGAATCCTATTAGCAACCTCTTGGCTCTCAGCTTGTAGTGTGTCAACCTACATTTCATGTCCCATGGTACATAGCTGTTCCTGAGCTTTCCCTCACTGTGTGTGCATTCACTCTCAGAGAGAGAGACTTTCTGTCTCTCCCTCTCTCCCTCTCTCTATATATAGCTATATCTTCTGTGTACATGTACGTGTGTGTGCATGAACTCTCCTTGTGTTTGTGTGCGTGTAAATGTGTATACAGTGTCTGTATGCATCTTCTCTTCTCCAGCTGTAGTCGTTTCCACTAGCATTGATACAAAATGCTAACAAGCTTCCAGTGGACAGTAACCATAGTGCCAATTTAAAAATGCAACATCTTCCAATCCAACTCTTTGTCAAGAACCTTAGGATGTGCAATATTGAATTGGCTTCGTGGTGTCACAATTGGCTTTTGCCGTGTTACAATTGGCTTTTGTGATGTCACGACTGGCTTTTGTGATGTCACGATTGGCTTTTGTGGTGTCACGATTGGCTTTTGCCGTGTTACGATTGGCTTTAGTGATGTCACGATTGACTTTAGTGATGTCACTAAAAAAACAATTGTGATGTCACAATTGACCTTTGTGACATCACAAAAGCCAATCGTAACACCACAAAAGCCAATTGTGATGTCACAAAGGTCAATTGTGACATCACAAAAGCCAATCATAACACTACGAAAGCCAATTGTGACATCACAAAGGCTGATGTCACAAAAGCCTATCGTGACACCACAAAAGCCAATCGTGACACCACAAAAGCCAATTGTGACATCACTAAAGCCAATCGTGACATCACTAAAGCCAATCATAACACCGCAAAAGCCAATCGTGACACCACAAAAGCCAATCGTGACATCACTAAAGCATCACTTGGCTTTAGTGATGTCACGATTGGCTTTTATGGTGACATCACAATTGGTTTTTGCGGTGTTACGATTGGCTTTAGTGAATTTAGTGAAGTAATTTTAACGCAAAAAAGTGTCCTCTGTTCTTTAATTTTAGAATAGTCTATCCATTGGAATAAGAAAAAAGCGTACTTTTTACTTTTTAATACTTGAGTACATTTTACTTTTACTCAAGTGTATTTTTAGCTAGATACTTCGACTTGTAATTGAGTAAGATTTTGAACCAGTACCCATACTTTAACTTAAGCATAATTTCTGGGTACTTTTTACACCCCTGAATTTAGTTAAATGAGAAATAAGGATTTTACTGCCTCGTAGCACAAAATGCAGGGGTTGATAGGGTTGTTGATCAATACCAATGACTCAAAGACTACTTAACCAGGTGCTGAGATTTCTGTCTGTCAAAACTGATTTTCTGGTCACCTATTCACATGCTCAACGAGGACAGCGCTACGAGTGAGTGACCGGCATCGCAACACATTTCAGCTAGGGTCAGCTAAAAAGCCTCGTTCTCGCCATCCTGTGCTCCCTGGTTATCATCACTCCCATTAATCTTCCGTATTTCACAGATATTCTCGTTGATAGTGTCTTGGCAGCAAGTGAATTATCAAATCAGTGAATTATTCTGCATTATCAAATCACATGAGCATTGCGATTTCCTGTACAGCGTTAATGGGAGGGGTGGTGTCAGGTTCTCAGCATTGATCTAATGGAGAGTTTTGAAGTGTGCATGCCTGGAGGCATGGCTCATACCCCAGAACAGCCCAGCCATCACTAGGGACACCTAGTCTTGTTTTATTTAGACGGTGTAGCGAGGGAAAGTAGGGAGGCAGAGTAGGGGGACACAGAGGTGTCAGACTCAACCACTATCTCTAGCCACTAATATGGGAATGGTGGCATTCCTGTTGGAAACACTTTCCTATGGTACTTCCTCCTATTGTACAGTATATGGTACATGGTACTCGTTTATGTGGTACATTACCACAACACGTGACTTAAGGTACATCACCACAGAATTTGGTGATCCTGTGATCTAAATCAAGCACACAACTACATTTCCAAGTACTGCATGATATTTTAAGGGGGCGCTTATATCGGTCCTTCTCCTGTTAGTCTTAACGGGTGATATGATAAGCTGACGGGTAGCAACACTGTCAAATTCAACAGCATGCTCTTCAATTACACTACCGATTCTGTAGGGCTGCACAGTTAATCGAAGAGAGAGAGAAGGAAAAGAATCAGAAGAGTGACTTAATTGTACCAAACTGCAAGCAAGTGCAATTTCTTTCTTGGCGGGAAAGTTGTTCCAGATGGAAACCAAAACAAGTTAATGTGTTTTTGTGCAGAACCCCTGGTCTACAAATCAAGGTGGGCATGTTAGCTGCCGAGCAGACAAAATCTTATCAAATGACCTAATGACCTAAGCTGTGTGACACACATAGAGGAGAGGAGAGGAGAGGAGAGGAGAGGAGAGGAGAGGATGTGTGTCCCCCCCCCCCTTGCAAATCCCTCAATCTTCACCTCTTTTTCTGAGCAGGCGAAGCTGCCCCCTCTATTCTATCCTTCACGGCACTCTGACTGCTGTCGTCTCTTAGCAACGCCTCCAGGCAAATCGATGTGTGTGTGTGTGGGGTGGGGGGGGGGGGGGTAGAGAGAGGGGGGAATGGAGGAGGGCGGGAGAGAGAGAAAATGGAGAAGGGGGTGAGAGGACAAAGGGAAGAGGGTGAGTGGAAATAGGGAGAGAGACGGGGGAAGTGAGGGGGTGAAGAGAAGTGGGGAGATGGGCATAGGGGTGTGAATAGAGAAGGTGGGGTGAGTGAATGGGAGATGGAGGGAGGAAGCAAAAAGAAACAGAGAAAAGGTAAAGAAGGAGAGACAGAAAGAGAGGGGGAAGCAGAGGGAGGCTCACAAATTCGCTGAAACCCAAGGTATTGTCAAAGTCCCTGCATCTATTATCATTTGCCTCCAAAACTTCAAAAACTGATAAAGTCTGCTAAAACAGATAAGTGTGCCAAAAGTGGCGCAATTATATTATATTGACAAATATTGATCCTAGAGGGAACATTGATCCTGAATGAATCTGAAGTTTTCTTTAGATATGACTTCCTTATAGATTTCTGGTATTTTACTCACCATTACTATAATCATAAAAGCTGCAAGATCAAATTTGCACCGACTTAAGGCTAAGGCATGGCAAGTGTCCTTGTCATACCCAACTGACGCCCATGGGGAAAGAGGGAAGGGAGAGGGGTGTACGGTGTAGGGCAGGATGCCGTCTACAACGCACCCTGGCCGGGCAAAGGGAGACAGAAAGAGCCGATGCCCACCCCCGCGACCAGACCACCAGGCAAGAGAGAACGGGAATGATGCATGCCTCTTGATCACTCCCTCCCCAATCCTGTTTACTATGGCTGATTCCTTGTTAAATGCCCTAAGTGGAAACAAGAGGCCGCACAAATGTTTCAAAGGCTCACCTTGTTTTGTTGGCTGTATTTCGCTTCTGGGTGAAATCCCCCAAACGCCGTTGGTTCAACAGCCGGTGTTATCAGTCCAGGCTGCTGCTTATTTCAGGCATCTAGCGGTTCCCGTCGCTCATGCACTCACGTTGTCGGAATCTAAATGTATTTTTTTCACTCTTTCTGAATGCAAGAGGTGGGAAAGACAGACGAGCAACTGAATATAGGCACGGGGTTCAGTTAAAACGAAAAAAAACGATATGTTACGTTTGCAATCTGTGCAAAGGCAACGGATTCCAGATGTTAGGAAGCTAAAAAATACGCTACATTACCCTTGTCGCGGAATTTAAATGACTGAGGTTGTTTTCAGTAAGACAAAAAGACCGTAGCCTATCCTCCAGGACGGCCCCTAAACGACGGGTCAGGAGGCGGTGTTGGTTGGTGTCTTCCTGGGAGGACAGTCCGCGTAGACCCCCACAGCCACCAGTGTAAAGCCAGACAGCATACTGCAGGACTTCCTGTAATACCTTTCAAAATAAAGGTGCAGGTATAGGTGAACGTGTGCAACGTTTTTTGAGTACTACAAAGAGAAAATAAAGAGTAGATTTAAGGACGGAATCTGTGCTAAACCTAAATAAATTAAAAAAAGAATATATATATTTATTTATTTTCCACAGGATACAAAGCCATATAGGCCTATGCAAAATACCATATAAAAGGTTCACTCTGTATGTAATGTAATGTTTGTACTGAGTATTTTTATGTGATTTTTATTGTTGTGTACATGTCAAAACTTAACTTCTTTTTTCAAAAGCGACACATTTTGCGCTTTTATTGTGAATGCAAAATCACCAAACTGCCGGTGTTATTCGACTTGACGGAAAGAGCGAATCCCTCAAAGCGGATACATGGAGAGAGAGTTCACAGGAATTGCGAGGCTCAGGCACGCTTGTAGTTCTATTTGTACTACGGAAGTGCACGACTGCGCATCCCAGGGTCCATGATGCGCAAGCTCATCATTAAATATTGTAAATTTTCCCATCTACTTGATGCACAATTATGTGGCACGTTTTGCTCCAACTGACTTGCCAGAAAAAAACTGCAGAAAAACAGCCCATTTTGACCTGAAGTCTACACCAACCATGAATGTGTATACTGACGTGGTGGAGCATAAACCCACCTCAACTCAATTTACCCACCTTTTTATCAGCAGACAGAGTTTGCCCACCTTTTTGGCCTGACATGACTCTTTAGGATATAAATATATGGTATACATTACAATAAATACCATCAAACTAATTTAACTTACATGAGGATATGGTCTATCATGAAAGATGAAAAAATAAGCACTAAATATAAATTCATGATCAAATATAATTGATCTATGTTTATATTGGTGGATGTTTGCCTTATGATGTTACAGTATTTACCACTACATCACTGAGTATGTATGAGAACACATGGAAACTGATAATAATGTGCAGACCCAGTAGATGAAGCCTGTGTCCCTATCTTGCACCCTAAAGTCGTAAATCCCCCCACTACCGAAGAGGATGGATAACATATAGAGTATGAGAGTGAGATATGCCTACTATTTTTTGACTCAGTATTTTTTTCACTATATTTAGAGGCCTGCTAACCTTTTATATTCAAATTCTAAAGATTCTGAGTCATATGAGCTCCAGCCTTGAAGCCTAGTCTGACCCTGAGTAAAACAGTCTCTCCATATCTGTTGTGCAACTCAACTCAACATGGCAGTGCAGCAGAGATCATTTTTGAGCATGATTATTTGAACTAAGTAAATTAGATCCTAGATTTATTGACCCACCTAATCTCACGTCAGATTTTAATATTGTAATATTGAATCCAGGATTCGACCCACCAGCCTCCCTGAAAATTAGATAATTCTGTGCCTCATTTTGCTCTCAGTTTTTACTTCTGATCATTTAATTGAGGAAGGCATTAGCTTTCATCCTTTATGAAATTTGCTTTTTCAGTGTCACCATGTCATTTCTTTTTAAATGATATGAATTACTCGATTTTAAATTTAGTCTTTTACAATGCAGGGTTTTATAGTGAACTAGCAGACAACATTCATTTGTCTTTAAAACAGTTTGGAATAATTTCCTTGTTCCTCTCCATTCAGAAACCCAAAAAAACCTAACATGGAAATTTGAAAGCATGTATTGATGCAGACTGGTTTTTGAGGTTAAAATGGAAAAATAATTAACAGACCAACCGTGTTTAATCCAGGGGCTAGTGTAACGATAAATACAGCAGCCCCAAACTGCTCGTTGTTTCTCATGAAACATCGTACAAATCCATTTGACGTCCACTTGTCTTTTGAGGTCTTTGTTGGCATCTGCTGGCGAATCTGTGCTACAACATGTCTCATATTTACGTCAGGCACTTTGTGGGCCACCTCATATGACGACGTTGTGGCTGGCGAAGGACCCACGAACGGCGGCGCATCGTTTGGTTTCCGGAGTTGCATGAAAGTTATTTTGTAAATGAATTTGTATCCATTTGAAATCAGAAGCATCGCATTTCGTACACCGGTAAATATTTTCATCAAGCATCTGCACATTTCCAGCAATCAAACAGTCGTTGTATGCATGTAAGATTTGCACGATATTCACAAGATAAAGAAAATTAGGACACGTTAGTTTGAAGTGGCGCGTTGTATGAATGGGTCCCGGCCGGCTAGCCTTCTAGAATATTTGCTACCTAATATGCAAAGATTAGCCAACTATGTGAAAAATGTTTCAAACTAAGATTACCAAGCGACAGAACAATGTAGCGCCCCCTTTGACTTGCAGCAAGAGAGCTAGCTAATAGAAGTAATTGACAAGAATTCAGGGCAGGCTCGCTAAGTGTAATGTCCGACTACTTGGTATCGTTAAGCTAACGTTAGTTACACTTATCAGTGCTCACCAGGCACTAAGTTAGCATGTAAACAATAAGTTGGCTACACCGTACCGTTTACCTGTCCAACACGTCCACAACAAACAGCCCGTTTGCTAGCTACTTCTGTTTAATTCATTCATGTTTACATTTTTAGTTTGCCGGCTATCTCATGTTACAGTAATGCTAACGTCAGTTCCTTACTAGCGCCATTAGACTATCCTACTTAGATGGTCACTTCATTGTTGTCAAGAATGGAAACTACTGAAAACTAGCCTTGAACCTGTCTGTGGCATTTAATAGATAGATTTCTTTTCATTCTAAGTTGACCTCCCTGGGCCTCTCACTCTGTATAACGTTACCGCTTTGCTTCTTTCTCTGTCCCTCCAGGTGTGAGCTGGGCTCTGTTTGCAGGCAGCCATGTTTCTCTACAACATCACCCTGCAGCGTGCCACTGGCATCACCCACGCCATCCATGGAAACTTCTCTGGTGAGATTGATGTGCATGTCACTGTCTGTCCATTTCTGCTTGCCCTGTCTTCTTACTTGATTTGTTCACCTGTTTTTCTTTCTTGCCATCAGTCTTCTGTTTCTGTCAATCTCTGTCTTTTCACCACTCTGTATTTGCATTCATCATTTTGTCCCTTGGTCACTTTACCTGTCTCCATTTATTTGTCTGTCAGTCTATCTGATCAACATTCTCTTGATCAATTTTCTGTCTTTTTCTTCTGCCTATTTGTATGTTCATCAGATACACAGGCCTAGGTAAATGAAGTGATGAGTTTGTCATGTCTCTTCTCTGACTACAAATCAATGGAGAGAACTACAACACCTCTGATCTCAGTACCAAAGCAGATGTGTCTCACACACACCCCTACCTATAAGAAACGCTGTACAGCATGCATTTCAGTTGAATTATGTGGCCGATAGTTGACCTCTGACATACGCTGAATGGGATCGTTGTGTCTTCTGGTAGGAACCAAGATGCAGGAGATTGTTGTTTCCCGGGGTAAGATCTTGGAATTATTGCGGCCGGATGCCAACACGGGGAAGGTTCACACTCTGCTCACCATGGAGGTGTTTGGCATCATAAGGTCCCTGATGGCCTTCAGACTCACTGGAGGAACCAAAGGTGTGTTTGTATGTTTGCATTTGTGCAAGTTCGGTTGTTTGTGAGTATGAAAGTGACTTTTATATGCAGTAGCTACGTTTTCACTGACCCAGATTGACAAAAGCAATGTTGCACAAAAACATTACAACGTGTTTCATGGAAATGCTATTTGTTGGCCACATTTTCTGTATACTGACTGAAATAGTGTCTTTGCTCCAGTTCTTGTTGCAACAGGTGACTATAGAAATGGTGGGGTATGACAAAATAAACTACTCACCAATATCCATTGAAGGTCCATTTATGTTTCCAATGACACCTCAGAACCAAGAAATCTATAAATATTGCTATGGTATTGTCACCCTTCAGGGCCAGCCAAGAACATGTTTATATTTTTTATTGATTTATGAAAAAGTAATAAATGTCTACAGCATCCCAGCAGCATGTTTAAATTGCCAATAGTTTAATAGTTCTTTATGTGTCCGTGTGTGTGTGTTTGTAGACTACATTGTGGTGGGCAGTGACAGTGGACGTATTGTCATCCTGGAGTACCACCCCTCTAAGAACATGTTTGAGAAGATCCACCAAGAGACATTTGGGAAGAGCGGCTGCCGGCGCATCGTCCCCGGACAGTTCCTCGCTGTTGACCCAAAAGGCAGAGCTGTCATGATAGGTATGAATAATATCATTGAGTTATGATGACGGGGATAATATTTGTAGTAAAACTATACAGTATTTAGTCATTCGCTATTCAGGGAAGGCTGACTGAGCACACACCACCCTACCATCAAGTCAGGTTTGTTTATATAGCCCTTAATCACAAAGCATTTCTCAAAGGACTTTACAGAGATTAGCCTAATTAGATCTAGCTAGTCAACAATAACACAAAACAAGATAAACACATATAAAACTCAGGACAAAATAGCATGTTAAGACAGAAACAAGCCTTCCAACCAATCTAACCTGAACCGACGCCATCAGCCTCAGACCCTCAAAGAAGACAAGAAAAACTCCCAAGAACATCTCATTGATGAAGTTTGAGTGGGTCAAATGAACCCCATACTACTTTTCTAGGGGGTCACTACTTTTCAGATGTTCAGTGGAAATGAATGCTCTGGAGACTTTTGTCACACACCAATGATTATTTTGCAAAGATGTACTGCATTGCCACTTAATCATTAAATACTTGTCTGGACTGGGTCAGTCCAGTGCATCCTCAGCTAGATGGATGGCTGCCTTGCTCCAAATGTCAAATGATTCAAAATGCTTTTTCCAGTTTGGCTGCCAAAATGTTGTATGCAGGAAAAACCTGATTACGTGTTTTTTCCCTCCTCCTCTCTGTCTAGGAGCGATAGAGAAACAGAAGTTGGTGTATATTCTCAACAGAGATGCAGCTGCCAGACTGACCATCTCCTCACCACTGGAGGCCCATAAAGCCAACACACTGGTGTACCATGTAGTAGGAGTAGATGTAGGCTTTGAAAACCCTATGTTCGCCTGCCTCGAAATGGACTATGAGGTAAGGTCACAAACACTCGAGGGTATGCATACAGGAAAACACTGGCTTGTTGGATTATGAGCTATTAATACACACATTGAAGTGCTGTAGAAAGGATGAGTTTCTCATGTCTCTTCTCTGACTATCTCTGGAGAAAGAATTAACATCTCTGATCTCAGCACATACACACACACACATGCTTCAATCTGAAAAAATTAATAGAGGCCAGTATGCTCATATTATAATCAAACATGTTTTTTGGATGTCAGTGTTGGATCCATTACAGTTGCTTGTTGATTATGATAAATTCCTGTCATGTAAGTGATATAGAAGTGGTTTCATTCTGGCCTTAAGGCTGCTGCCATCCCCACAGGATTGGAATTGATATCAACAGTTCAATCTGATAGCCAAGTGTTGGCCGACCTCTGATCCTGTATGTTTATATTTCCCTTTCCAGGAAGCTGACAATGACCCTACAGGGGAGGCGGCAGCCAACACGCAGCAGACGCTCACTTTTTACGAGCTTGACCTTGGCTTGAACCATGTGGTCCGCAAGTACAGCGAGGCTTTAGAAGAGCATGGAAATTTCCTCATCACTGGTAAGCATTTGTGCACATGAGCATGACTAACAACTCAACAAGTGATAACTGCTGTTAACACGGCCCCCACCTCACACACACATTTCTCTTGTCTGTCCAGTCCCTGGTGGATCTGACGGGCCCAGTGGAGTTCTGATCTGCTCTGAAAATTACATCACCTACAAGAACTTTGGAGACCAGCCTGACATCCGCTGTCCGATCCCACGACGCAGGGTGAGGCTTAGACGCAGAGCTCTCACACACACACACAGTATTAAAAAAGTATTGAATTTCGTTTACAAAGGTCTTACTTTTTTTTTTTTGTCCTTTCGTAGGATTAAATAAATACCGTAACGTCACAAATAACTGTCAAATGTATAAAATGTTTTGTGTGTGTAACATTACAATTTACTCTTAAATATGAATGTGAGTATTATAGTAGTATTTTAATAAATGTTTTATTAAATTCAAGTACTTGGTAAATAATTAAAAATTAAAATCCATACTGATTTTCCATTATATCCTTCATACTTTTGCCAGTATGGCTGTGAAGTTGGCATTACATTTCATTCTAAGTGGTATTAAAAATGTCTTAAAAAGTCTTAAATTTAACTTGGAGAACCCTGGGGGTACCCTGAGACAGACAGACACACACACACACACACACACATGCATGTGTGAACTGACACATAAAAACATTTCTACAGTTATGCTTGAAAGTTGTGAACTTCTTCATTTTCATGTGATGAGTTTGTCATGTCTCTTCTCTGACTACAAATCAATGGAGAGAACTACAACACCTCTGATATAGAAGAAGCTGTTCAGCATGCCTTTTCAGTTGCATTATGTGGCTGATAGTTGACCTCTGACATACGCTGAATGGGATGTTTGTGTCTTCATTCTCTCCTTTCCTCTTCCCCTCCTTTCCTTCATCTCTCTGTCCTGCAGAATGACTTGGACGACCCGGAGCGTGGGATGATATTTGTCTGCTCTGCCACCCACAAGACCAAGTCCATGTTTTTCTTCTTGGCCCAGACAGAGCAGGGAGACATCTTTAAGGTTACCCTGGAAACAGACGAAGAGATGGTGAGAAAAGATGAAGGGGGGGGGTGGGAGTAAGGTTGCCCTAGAAATAGAGAAGAGGCGGTTAGGATCCCTATAAACGTAGATCACTAGGGAAAGATGTGGATTTTGTAGTGGTTTCCAATGTTAGGCTTGGCTACTAGTAGATCTGGTTACCTTTCAAAGACTACAGATGGCTCTCTGTGCGTTCGTTCATCCATCACATCCGTCACATGCGGTATCTGTTACTGTTGCCTTGTTGATTTTGGTTTGTTATCTGTAACTTGGTTTCAATTAGATGATGCTAACAGACGTTTTAGAGAGTACATAATGTCAAAAATGCCCGGCAAAGAAAATGACTAAACTAAAATTATGGCATGTTGTTTTCACCTAATTTGTGTTGTTTCCTAGGTAACCGAAATCAGGATGAAGTACTTTGACACTATCCCTGTGGCAACAGCCATGTGTGTCCTGAAGACCGGCTTTCTGTTTGTGTCGTCTGAGTTTGGAAACCAGTAAGTCTCTGTCTGTACAGTATATCTGTCTGTCTGTAAGCATTTCTCTTATTCTCTATTTGAGTTGTCATTTGTAATGCTGGGAAACTTTAGCTTTTTCCCCTCTCTTGTTGCCATTGTTGTGGGTTGGGAATTGCTGAAGATTTGATCAGTCTCGATTCCTTAATGATTCCTTCTCAATCTGATTCCTTAACGATTCCATGATCTGTTTTTTTCTTATAGTGCCATTATAGACCTCAAAAGTCTGTAGCTGAATTGATTCAAATTCTGCTACCAGTTTTAAATTATAGCATACCATACTGTTGATTATTTTGTTGCTCACACTTTATTATGTTGAATCCAGCCTCCAAAAGGTTGTGAGTTTGTGATGTGCCATAGTGACGAGAGTATGCTCACAGTGTGTTCAGTTCACTCTCCACGGCACAGGATCAGCTTCTGTACAGCTGAAGCTCATAACAGCACGTTTGCCTTGTTACTGTTACAAGCTTCAGCTACAAGACAGCTCGGGGATATACCTGATTTCTTGTCTTTTCATCTGTCACCTTTTGTGTCTCACTCTCTTTTTCACTCTACCTCCGTTTGTTCAGCTACCTGTACCAGATAGCCCACTTGGGCGATGATGACGAGGAGCCAGAGTTCTCGTCTGCGATGCCATTGGAGGAGGGAGACACCTTTTTCTTCCAGCCCCGCCCCCTCAAGAACCTGGTGCTGGTGGACGAGCAGGAGAACCTATCGCCTATCATGTCCTGTCAGGTAAGTGTGTGTGCGCATATCACACACACATTTTGTTTCTCTACTCTCAACCACAGCTTCAGATTGTTCATGTCCTGCCCCTTGCTTCCTGTTTTAAATTAAAATTCAAACAGTATGTGGCAACACCTGGTCTTCATTAGTCATACCATGACGTGGTCTTTGCTCCAAGCAAAATCCTATTTGAGAGGATTCAGACCTGCCCACATTGTGCACCCTGGCATGATCAGGTGATGATTTGTTGAAAAGACAAATGTAACTGCAGCACATCTTTTCTGATGATGTTGTTACATTCTCAATCTCAAACACATGGAGCACTAACTAACTACCTTTTTTTTTGTGCACCACTCTGCATTTGTTGACTGTCCTTGGGCTGCAGGACAAGAGCAGAATATCTCAAAGTTGTTGCTTTTTCTTCCCTTCCATTTTATTGCATGTTATGTGAACTTGGCCACAGAGACACAATCTGCTTACTGCTTCCCCATATTACTAATCCTGATGGTATTAAAGAAGCCCCTGAATAATACCCATTTCTGTACTGTTATTGGCTGTCTGGTCCAGGTTCAAGTCTTGCCTCCTCTCTTTCTGTTGTGTTTGACAGATAGCTGATCTGGCGAATGAGGACACCCCTCAGCTGTATGTGTCCTGTGGAAGAGGTCCCAAGTCTACTCTAAGGGTCCTTAGACATGGACTGGAGGTACCCAAACACCCTTTCTAACCTACATATGCATCCTCTCTCTCACATGTTGGCTGTAAAAGTGATGAGTTTTCATGTCTCTTCTCTGACTTAAAACTGAAGAGTTTGTTTATTGTTCTGATCTCAGCAGTATAACAATATCATGATAAAACATTTAATAAAGCTTGATAAATATTAGTCTACCATCTTGTATCCTTCTCTTCCCTTCCATTTCCTCTTTCTTTTCTCTTTCTCTCCTTCCCTCTCTCCGCTATCTATCCTTGTTCAGGTTTCAGAGATGGCTGTGTCTGAGTTGCCCGGTAACCCCAATGCTGTGTGGACCGTACGCAGACATGTGGAAGGTAACAGCCTACTTTACACCTTTCATCAACTGTGTTAAAGGAAAATGCCACCAGATACCACAATAGATGTGGAGGATGGAGGAGTCCTACTTGCTTTCTGATATGGAAGTATGGTGATCTGGGTCCATTCCATGTGTAAGGCAATTCATCCTGAGCCTTTTATGCAGCCTGTTATGGTCTGTCAGCTCATAAAGTCATCACAAGCAGACATGTTTATATGCCGTGTTCAACAAGTCATGTCATTCAACATGTCAACTTTCATGTCATGATTGGTGACCGGTTAAACACTGAGCTTTGACACCAGGCGAGTGGAGTTTGACCTGACTGTCAACCCTGATTTTGACCTGATCCTGAGGTTGTTTTCTGTGGTTCACAGGGGTTGATGACGCTAGTTGTGGTCTTAGTTATGACACACTAAATTCTGGCCATTTTCTTGTTGCATGTGAGTTTACCAAGAGCTGGTTGTTCCAGAAAGCCAGTGTCTTCCTGTATGACTAATGGAATTAAACCAGTCCCTTGCCCATACTTTTTCCATTGTAATTGGTTTGGTTTCTTCCCCCAAATGTGAGAGGAGGCATTAACCAAATTGCTGTGTCCAATTTTCTTGGTCTGCTTCCCCTAAATGTAACCCAGAGCAATTCACTGGGGGAGGGGGTTGTAGGCCATTTGCATTGAAATTCTTTAGATCTGTTTTCCCTAAATATGACTAAAAGCCTTTCACTGTTAATAAAGTAGCCTGATCGCTCATTCAAAGTCTCTGCATTTGCAGTTGTGTTGCACAGACGACAAGTCCCTTCTTGAAGGGGAGAATTTGAGATGCAGCTTGTTTTCATACTGTCATTGTTTGATGCATTGGCAAATGAAAAGCCTGCATGTGTGCACACAATAGCTGACTATTTGTGTGTGTGTGTGTGTGTGTGTGTGTGTGTGTGTGTGTGTGTGTGTGTGTGTGTGTGTGTGTGTTGTGTTGTGTTGTGTTGTGTTGTGTTGTGTTGTGTTGTGTTGTGTTGTGTTGTGTTGTGTTGTGTTGTGTTGTGTTGTGTTGTGTTGTGTTGTGTTGTGTTCAGTTGAAGTTTAGTTTTGTGAGACAGCATATTTCCCAGAAGTCATGTGGTTTTATGTCCGTGACTGTTCTACCCCAGCTGGTAGAGACCTGCTGTTAGAACAGTGTGTGTGAGAAAGAGAAAAGGAGGGACAGGAGCAAGGCTAAAGAGAGCGGGACCGCAAGTCTGTAAAAAGTTGTAAAAAGTTTTAAACTGAATTGGCTAAATTTGAGGCCTTAAAATGTCTTGAATATGGTTAAATGTTTCCGTTGAGTCATAAGTACAGTTTCAAGTCTTAGTTACTTTTTCTCAGTGCACTACTTGAGAACAACAAGAAATCTCCATGGTTGCCCTGACACTGCTACAGTTTTATACTTCAAGCTTATTTCTGATGTGAAATTAGCCTTAAATTTGGTTTAAATTTGTTTAAAATGTTAACTTTTACTTAAGTTAATTAATTAACTTGAACCTTTAGTCACTATATTAGGCCATTTATTTTTCCTTCACTTTCATTCTGACTATGCACTTCAGTCACAGCTCTCCCTATCGCCAGAGAAAAACATTCACAGAATATGAGAAGAGCCTTGGCAGCCAAAGCACATTTCTTAGAGTCTCAGTCTAGAAAAGAGGACAGATTTAAGCACATGGGTTTCCTTGTAAAAAGTAAAATTGGTAGAGTATGGATCTGCTCGCATTCCTTGTTTGATTATCCTCAATTTGTCGTTGCTATTCATTGTCACTAGAGGGAGCTTCAGGTCTGAAGTCAGTAATGAGGTATTATTTCTGATGTGAAATTAGCCTTAAATTTGGTTTAAATTTGTTTAAAATGTTAACTTTTACTTAAGTTAATTAATTAACTTGAACCTTTAGTCACTATATTAGGCCATTTATTTTTCCTTCACTTTCATTCTGACTATGCACTTCAGTCACAGCTCTCCCTATTGCCAGAGAAAAACATTCACAGAATATGAGAAGAGCCTTGGCAGCCAAAGCACATTTCTTAGAGTCTCAGTCTCGAAAAGAGGACAGATTTTAAGCACATGGGTTTCCTTGCTTGGTATTGCTGTACAATGATGGTCCACTATCTCTGTGTGCCATCAATGTATTTAATAGAAATTCTGCAGTTGAACTAAGAATGAACCCTATTTAAGGAGTGTGGACTATTTCTTCATGCTACATATATTCTGCCCACTAAAATGTCATTACTTACTGGGTGAGTTCACACGTCTTGAATCGTGAACCCATACCATGAAAATTTAATTATATTGTGTGATCCTTGTCAATACCCAGCTCTACTGTCTATTCATGGTAACCTCTTCCCGTGTTTTTGTTACCCTTTCCTTTGACAAACAGCGAAACATGGGAAATACATTTTCAATGAGTTAAATGGTAGCATGATAAAATGCCACCAATGTCATAGATCTTTACAAACCCTTTAGGGGTATTCATCTTACACGAGTCAGAAATGCTGACGTGGGTTTTTATGGCCGATTCTGATTGCTGATATTTTTGCTTATTTTCAATATATTTTATTCTTGGCAAGGGGGAAACGCCTCTGAAACAGCATTTAGACCTTCATTGGACACTAAAACTCTCCATTGAAACCCAGACTAATGAAATTCTTTTAGAGGGACCTCCTTAAGGCAGGGTTACCCAGCCCACCCATTCAATGGTATGGGAAACTGGGATATATTAGGCCTTTCAATGAATAATTGATACACAAAAGTAATTGTTCAATTATTATTATTAGTGATTTTTGTAGCCAGAGACAAAGCAGTGGTGGGGAAAAGACATGGGATGGCTGTGGTTATTGTCTTTATAGACAGTACTCCGGCCCAGTATTGGGTGTTAAATGTTAGGACGCCTTGAATGAAACAAAAAAAAAAGTAAAATTGGTAGAGTATGGATCTGCTCGCATTCCTTGTTTGATTATCCTCAATTTGTCGTTGCTATTCATTGTCACTAGAGGGAGCTTCAGGTCTGAAGTCAGTAATGAGGTCTAATGAAGTTTCTTTTGCTCTGTTCTACTGTTTCCATCTTCTGTCGTCCTCTTGTGCGTGCTTGTGTTTCACCATGTGGTGGTCATTACTTCGAGCTACAGCACAACGTAGCAGACCTCTGTGTTTTTATTTAACAATGTTCCTTGTTTCATTTGAACTGCTCTGACTTGTCTCTCCCTCTGTACTTGTGTCATTAGATGAATTTGACGCCTACATCATTGTGTCCTTCGTCAACGCTACCCTGGTTCTGTCCATTGGGGAGACTGTAGAGGAAGTGACAGATTCTGGGTTCCTGGGAACCACACCCACTCTGTCCTGTTCGCTGCTCGGCGAGGACGCCCTGGTGCAGGTTGGTGAAATGTACCTTGAACGTCCCCTTCAGTCTTGCCCGCATAAAGATTTAATTACTGATGATGACAGACGATTTCCTAAACTGGTAGTTGCATACTAACAGTCTTCAGTCCACATTTTGATTTTCTGTACATTAGTTGTAAGATGGGCTGGCAGCTCCTTTTGGGCCTGCTGGACAGGCCTCTGAAGTAAGGATGGGAACAATTGTAAATAGCTAACGGATCATTGGGTGACGATGAAAAGAGTTGCTGTAATTAATCACTCAAGTCTCAATTCATATGTTTGTTTGTTTTGTAATCTAAAGCTTGGCTCACACCACAAGTTTTAAAATCCTAACCTGATTTTGAAATCGGGTTGCATCACGCACATGAGGAGAATCATCACAGATGTTCTTCTCTCTAATCTCAAACATGCACAGACTACAAGATCTGAAAATAATGGTGCATCACACACTAGAGGATATTACTAAGATTATCGTGCCAGAGGGAGCCTGAATGCACCGCCTCGCGTGATCTCATGGGGAAGTAGATGTAAACAAAATGTAGACTGACAAGGTGAAACCGGTGCAACTTGCTTTACTAATGCTTTGCAGTGAGAAAGAATCACTATCACCTCAAATGCCCCTATATTGCAACACGTAAGGTAAAAGACGTTTCATTCATTCCCACCCAAATTAGGTAAAATAAAGCATAGACATAAAGCGGGAAGAATATTTACATTTTAATCCAATCAAAGAGGACAGAATCAAGTGCATACAGTGTACATTGCAACCAATAAAATAGTTTCAATGCTGTGATGTGTGTTACCTTGTTTACAGTGAGCCGTTAAACTAGCTGAACTAACCTTAACAATCAATATTGCAAATATGCTTCTGCAAACATGTCAAAAGAACCAGTGCATCAGAAAGGAAAATACAGTCAAACAAAACTGAACTTCAACGTTAATAATGTTACATGACGTCCACAACTCCGTTGGAGCCTGGCCCTCCAACCATAGGACCAGCGCAGCGGCAGCCCTGTCCCCGCTGAGACTGTCAACCCGCCGGCATTGAACCAAAACAGGCTAGCGCTGGCTCCGACTGCCTGGAGGGTTGTTGTCGGGACATAGAGACGGATAAAGCTGCACAGCTAATTGTAGACAAAAAGACTGCTAGATCGTTTGGCCAAAAAGAAAAGTACTTTAATGCAGATTGATACAATTATAGAGAGCGGTTAATTCTTTGCTGCTGTCAAACAGTTTGTAACTTTCTCCAAATGTGGAGATGACGGCGTCCGCCAGCCTGTGGTGCAAGCAAGCTATAGTTACTCCGCAGAAGTTTAGTGCGAGTCTCCGGTCTATCTACCGCTACACATACACAGCAACACATACACTCTTTTTGGCCCCCGCACTTCTGAAATGAATCCGGCGCCCGTGCTTGGAAGACACGTTATATAGGCAGTCGTGTTCTTGCCACATATCTACAAGCCTTTCCTCCATCTCAGTTGTCCAACTCCATAATCATCCCGATTTTAAATCCTAGATATCAAACATGTTTGATATTATCGGGCCGGCCCCGATGCGTCCCCGAGCAGATCTGGAGCTTTAAGATTGGATCTGTAAACCGCTCACATTACCAGATAATCGGTGCCGAACAAGGTCCCGTCCAGATTACTCTGCCGATTGTCGCGAGGGGGAATCGGGGATAAATCGGCCCAATTATCCTCTAGTGTGAGCCCGGCCTTACAGGGGAGAATATCATATTGTACATTGGCTGGGTAGTACAGGGTCGTATTAACCCATAATCTTCCAAATACTAACAAAGTGCTGTCAACGGATAAATAAATAAATGATTGAGCATGATTTTAGTTTGACATCTGTTTCTCCTTTTGCAGTTAATCGATTTTACAGTCGTGTTTTAAACTTCAACCCTGTAGGGCAGAGTTCCTCAAATCCGGGCCTCAGGGTCCAGAGTGCTGCTGGTTTTCTCTCCTACCAGGAAGTTAATTGAATTCACCTGGCATCCCAGGTCTTAATCAATCCCTGATTAGACGGCTACCCTTCAGTGTAAGGCAGTGGTCCCCAAATCCGGTCCTCAGGGTGGGGGGGGGGCCGGAGTACTGCTGGTTTTCTATTCTGCCAGGTAGTTTCCATTCTAGCTGTCTAATCAGTCCAGGTGAATGCAATTAACTACCTGGTAGGGTAGAAAACCAGCAGTACTACGGCCCCCGAGGACTGGATTTGGGCACCACTGGTGTAGGGGATAGGATATCTAAATCTATCTAAATCTGAGTGCTGCTGAAGAACTGAAGTTGTCTGTATCCATGGATCTCAAAGAAAACACTTTGAATTATTGCATTACTTGCCAGGTTGCTGACAAGCAACTGGCACTAAGTTACCTTTCACTTTTGAAAGTGATGTGCTGTCATCTCCCCCACTAGCTATCCCACAGGTTCCAGGAATCAGGGTGGGGAAGCACAGTTGCATCTGTTCCAATTGGCAATAATCTTTTTTTTTACACCTATTTGAAAGCAAAAACATTTCATTGGTAAGGTCAAAATAGCAAAATAGTGATTCATATATGCACTCAAGCTTTACTTAGTGTTAAGACTGGCACACACTTTACAGTAAAAACAAGTCAGATGACATCTCACGTGTCCTGATGAGCATCCTGGCCTTCTCCCTGCTCTATCTGGAACAGTTAAAATACTGTTAAAATATGTGGTTTCACACAGAAACCACAGACAAGATGAAAACAAGTTTCCACCTATGCAGGATGTAAATATGAAATAATAATTCAAATTAGTATCTTTAAAGTAAACCAACTCATCACCTTCTCCCTCTTTATCTCCCTTCCTCTGTCCAGGTGTACCCAGATGGCATCCGCCACATCCGAGCAGATAAGCGTGTTAATGAGTGGAAGACTCCTGGCAAAAAGACCATCGTTCGGTGTGCCGTTAACCAGCGGCAGGTGGTCATCGCCCTCACTGGAGGGGAGCTGGTCTACTTTGAGATGGACCCGGTAAGAAAGAAAGTAGACAAGCAGAGAAGAGAGCGTGTGTCTGTCTGCTTTTAGATTGCTCTGGAGAGAAAGGCTAATTAAGTTTGAACAAATAGAAACTAGTTTAAATTTACCCAGGAAGATGGTAAAGATAGTACAGCTCAACTGAGGACAGTGCTGCCCCTCACCACTCATCACCCTGCACTTTATTCACTCTCATTCCCTTTCACATTCATTCATTACCAATCTTTACCTCTGTATATATGTGTCATCTATTCATTCACAAGCTGCTCTTCCCAGTCTTATTAGTTGTTTATATGTAAAGATGACATCCATCCACTGTACATCCTGGTTCTACGTCATGTTTATTGTAGTATTTAGGCCTTTTGCGTTTTTTGTGATACTGTTAAGCTGCTGCAACCCCAGAATTTCCCCCCGGGGATCAATAAAGTATCTATCTAGACAAACAAAGAGACAGGGGAAAGAAAGAGAAAAGGCAGGCGGTGAGCAATACAGGCAGACATTTCAAGATTCAAGATGTTTATTTGTCACATACACACACGAGGTGTGCAGTGAAATGTAAAGTGGCAATGCTCAGCAGAAATGTGCAAAGGGCAAATAACAGGTTCACACTATTTACAATATAAAAAAAACCAACACAATATTTACAATGTTTACAATGTCACAGTAAGATTATATAAAAAAACAACACAATATTTACAATAAGAGCACTTTATAAAAATATAGTAAAAAAGGGAAATTGTATGTATAATATAAATTATAAATTATGTGTAGTCTTTAACATGCATGTTAAGAGAGATACACAAGCTGACAGACAACCTTAGCAGCCACCCAATCAGTCATTATACTTGTGTAAAGTGTATTTATCTTCAATTGAAGCACTCCACACTGTAATCAGAAGCTCAAAGCCTGATGGAAACCAGAACCATTGTAAATCACATGCTCAACAGATGTCATGGTATGGGAAGACACTGTTGAAGCATTGACACTCAAATAACAGGCTGTCGAACAAACAACACCCTAATGACAGGTAGATTTAGGATTGGTGGTGGTTTTCACCCAATGCTCCTAAAGCACATCAATCAAATGATGAAATTTAGCGATGTTGGCTCATGATTGCATACATTCTCTGTGTAAATGCTTTCTTCTTTTCCATAACTTATTTGTATGTCCTATTTTGCTGTATGCTGCTACATGGCTTTTTGTGGTACCAAATAATTGATCCCTTGGTGTACCTTGGGCACGCCAAACTTTGATAATGAACAAACTAGCTATTGATGAATGGAAAAGGCTAAGGCTCCACAGCATTGGTTCCGACTTGTTTTAGTGAAACCAGTTAAGAAACACAATGAAGCCTTCACAAGACCAGGGTTGTCCATGTGTCTGGAATGCTTTGGCAGCACCGGTTTTGTAAGGTGATATTGTTTTGGAGATAATGCTCCGGGTTAGAAAGCCTGCTATACGCCATACAAACTAGTGCCTACTAGTGTGACAGCGTCATAATGTGTATGGTCATGTTGCCCCAGTTGCATCATGGCTGAAGAGGAGTTAGAATAACAGTTTACATGTGTATATATATACTTGAACAATTTCTTCGATGCCTGAGCTGTCATTTTCCAGTATTGATAGTTATGCTCAGCTTGCTATACAGAGCACAGGCCAACAAGTCCTACATGTGTTCTCGTCTACAAGTAAGTGGTTAACGTCACACAGGACCTGCATAGCATGGTTCTGTGGTGATACAAAAATTACCATCTGCTGTGTATTTCTGTGAAATATAGTCCTATTAGCTCTGCTACGCATCTGTTGCCACTTCTGTAGCCTTGGTGAAAACTCTCCTGTCCCACTTTGCTTTGTATCAGTTTCCTTCCTCTCCTCCTCCTGTCTTCTGCTCTTGTGCTCTCCAACCTCTCGTCTTCCTCCAGCCTTGATTTTCTTTGATTTTCTCATCTACACCGTCTCTCTCTGCTCTCGAGCCATCAACTCATTCCTCACCTCTCTCCACCCTATCCCGCCCTCCTCCCTCTTTCTCCAATCATCTCCCTCCTCATGCCCCTCCTTCCTATCGCCCCTCTGATCTCTCCTCTCTCTCTCTCCGTCTCTCTCTGTGACTAGCTTTAACTTTGTGCATTCTTGTTGCAACACTTTAATGCCACCAGCACATTCAGTTCAGTTGAGACCATCCTCTGGTGTTGACTTGACCGGCAGTGTACCTATACAATTTCCTCTCTGCTCGTCCCCCTATCAGGTCAGACCAGCTGAAAAAGAATACAGGGAGGGAGGACATGACAGAAAACCTGCATAATGATGTTGTTGCTTTCTTCCTTCTTCCTCCTCTTCCTCTCTCCAGTCAGGCCAGCTGAATGAGTATACAGAGCGGAAGGAGATGTCTGCAGATGTGGTGTGTATGAGCCTGGCCAATGTCCCGCCTGGTGAGCAACGCTCGCGCTTCCTGGCTGTGGGACTGGTCGACAACACTGTCCGCATTATCTCCCTGGACCCCTCGGTATGTACATGCAAGTGTCTGCTCATGCGCTTGTGCACACACACACACACACACATACACAGGTGTTGACATGTCCTGCGAGGTGTTTTTGTCAATGGCTTGCAGCAACCTTTGATGACATCTGAGATCATCTTTCCTCTTACCACCACATCCTGGCAGATTCTTAGCAATTCCATGAGCAGCAAACTTCTTAATAATATTGCACACTGTGGAAACAGAAATCCCACGCTTTTTTTTTTTAATTGTTTCATCTCGTGTGAAGACAAAGTTGTTTCAATTTCCAATTATTTCAGAAGATATTGTACATTATCTTCATAAAAATATCTTCACACATGCACCTTGACCAAACTACAGATTGCACAAATGTAAATTGCACTTATTTATTATTCCTTGCACCTTTTTTTTTTGTATATTTCTTTTCTTTGTATATTTTTTATACAGCCTTAAATTTGCTTATTGTATAATGATGTGTGTCTTGTACTACTGCAAACTACAATTTCCCCTCGGGGACAATAAAGAGCCATCTAATCTATTCTAAAATACATGAAACAAAACTATCATTTCACCACTTGGAATTTTTTTGTAACGTTTATTGGCCAATTACGATCAGTGCACCCCTAGTTTGTCTGTGTCCCTTTTCAGGACTGCCGCCAACCTCTGAGAGAGAGAGAGAGAGAGACCAACCGTGTGTGTGTGTGTGTGTGTGGGGCTGTGTGTGTGGGGCTGTGTGTGTGGGGCTGTGTGTGGGGGCTGTGTGGGGCTGTGTTGTGACACTTGTATGCTGAAATTGTCCTAACCATTTGCATCTTACTCCGTGTCCAGGACTGTCCTGCAGCCGTTGAGTATGCAGGCCCTGCCAGCCCAGCCAGAGTCTCTGTGTATTGTAGAGATGGGAGGAGTCGAGAAACAGGATGAGCTGGGAGAGAAGGGAACCATTGGCTTCCTCTACCTCAACATAGGACTGCAGGTATATATACTTGGCATTCATTCATCCAATTCCAGGCTTAATTCTTGCAGGTTCATGTCCATATATTAGTATCATATTGATCTTTACTTGTAGATTGTGAAGTCCAGGAAAAAAGTATGAATAATATCTGTGTGTGCCATCCCCTCCCTCAGAATGGTGTGCTGCTGAGGACCGTTCTGGACCCGGTGACCGGTGACTTGTCAGACACAAGGACACGCTACCTGGGTTCGCGACCCGTCAAGCTCTTCAGAGTCAGGATGCAGGGACAGGAAGCTGTATGTCAACTTAATATTATTGGGAGTGGGTCTGGGTGTATGTGTATAGACCATTTGCCTGAACCACCAGGACACTCATACAGATTATATGTATTATATAGGTAGATGTCTACAGTAGTAAATCATTTTGTTTTGCAGTGGTTCACATTTCAATGAGCACCACATTCATTGCTAGGTGTGAAGCAAGCTTAAAAATACTGATGCCACCAAATTTTCTGCCTTTGCCGCCAACTCTAAATGTTGAATGAGTGCTACAAACGGAAAAGGTCTCTGGTGCCCTGCAGTGATATAGTGAAGAGGAAGAATATAATGAAAATGAAATGTATGACTTATGATGTGTAGGTGAAAAGTAGGGGATCATAAACCAATCTTTTGTCAGTTGTGTGCAACTAAACTTAGCAAATGGAAACTAAAAACTACACAAATGAAATCTATACTTGGATAGGTGTTATCTGTTTCTGAACAGCTCCTTGCCAGAAGGTCAGGGGGTTTGTTTTTTTGCGTTAAAAAGGTCAAGAAGTTCTCCCTGGTGCTAGCCACGCATTTTTTCCATCATTGGTTTGCTTTGATTTTACGATAGCACTGGCTATCTCGTCCCTGTTCAATCTAATTATTCTTGTCTTTCCTAATAGAGTATTGTCGCTGTCTCTCTCACTGTCAGGTGCTGGCCATGTCCAGTCGTTCCTGGCTCAGCTACTCGTACCAGTCTCGTTTCCATCTGACCCCTCTGTCCTATGAGACTCTGGAGTACGCGTCTGGCTTCGCCTCTGAGCAATGCCCGGAAGGCATAGTGGCCATTTCCACCAACACACTGAGGTATGGAGACACACTGGTACCGTCTGATGCCTCTACCTGATGGCAAGGGTCTTACACAAGCCTGGAATGTCATTTTGATAATTTTCAGGTCTTGGGAAGTGGCCAAAAAAGTCTGTAAATAAAGTATGGAAATATGTTGCCGTTCAATCCTGATGCGCACATAGTGTAGTTGTAGCAACTCATCTCATATCTTGTGATATTGACCTGTCTCCCGCTCTCTCTTGCAGGATCTTGGCATTGGAGAAGTTAGGTGCAGTTTTCAACCAGGTGGCCTTCCCTCTGCAATACACGCCCAGGAAGTTTGTAATCCACCCAGAGACCAACAACCTTATTTTGATAGAGACCGACCACAACGCCTACACCGAGGCAACCAAAGCTCAGAGAAAGCAGCAAATGGCTGAGGTATGAACAACAAGGTGCATGAATAGAAGGTTATTAATCAAGGGTGACCACCTAAGGAGAAACTTTGTTTGGATGTTGGAGGAAGGTGCCTGCACCCATTAAAGTGACACTCATCTAAACATGGCCTTACATCTAGTCCAGATGTTAATCCATAACATCTGTAGTTCACATCAGGATAGTTTGTCTTGACAGTGCAGGTGTGCTGTTTCAGCATCCTCCTAGTTGGCTGAGGCTTTTGGAGCAGGGTGCATTGTACAGTCAGAAATTGGGCGGGTCCAAGATGTACCATTTTGGACCTCAGGGGATGAGGCGGAGGCTAAAGTGAGTCTCCTCCTTTGCCCTCTTTTTGTATTGTGTTTCTGTGTTGTTGGACCAGTCCAGTTTGATGCAACCCCCCAGGTACTTGTAGGGCTGCACCATGTCCATCTCCTCACCCTGGGGGGTGACTGGGGTGTCTGGGGCTCCACCAAAATCCACTACCAGCTGGCCTGGGGTTCCTGGGTCAAACCTTTTGAAAAACTAGTTTGCCCTGTCCCTGTTGCTCTCCACTTGGCCTGGCTGCCTAGAGCCAGTGATTTTTCTCATGTCACGCTACACCCCCCTCACACTGATTTGTTGCATTTTGTTCTTAATTCTCTCCCGGTTCTTCCCCTCTTCAGCACCCTCTGGACAGACTTAAGCTCCCCTGTGGCCCCAGCCCTCAAGGCCCTCTTCTTAATTTTGTTTGGATTGTAGATTGTAGGATTGGTTATCAAGAGTTTGTGGTTGGGAAAGGAGTGAATGGTTTTCTTTGGAATTCTTGCGATCACAGATGTACATAATCTGTAATATACATCTGCTGGAGAGTCCTTTGATGTCCTCACCATTTGCTCCACATAGCAGGTTTGAGTCCATTCACTCAAAACAGAGTGTCCTGAGAACACACTTTATTGTAGTGGCAATGAGCTTGGTTCAATAAAGGTATTCCTTTATTTCACCTGCTTCAACCGGTCTGTGCCTGTTAACCCCTGTAGGAGATGGTGGAGGCTGCCGGAGAAGATGAAAGGGAGCTGGCTGCTGAGATGGCCGCTGCTTTCCTCAACGAGAATTTGCCCGAAGCCATTTTTGGAGCACCCAAAGCCGGAGCTGGGCAGTGGGCCTCGCTGGTACGACTGGTCAACCCCATACAGGGTTCAACACTGGATCAAGTGCAGCTGGAACAGAATGAAGCTGCATTCAGGTGAGCTGGCCAACTTTGCATAAGCAACATTTCTGAACTTGGTTCACCTGAAAAAGTATTTATGTTCAGGTGAGGGATGGATGAAGGGATACATAGATAGAAGGAAGGAATGGGATGTGAATCAATCCCAAAGGAGTGAAAGGATTTAGGGGTCAACTCTAAACCTGGCAGAAGTAGAACAGAACTGTTGTTTATGAAGGATGGTGGGAGGGAAGGAAGGAAGCACAGAGTTGGGATGGTGTCATCCCTGGAACTGATTATATTGAATCAAACATGCTGGTGCTGCTGAATACTGGTCTCAAGCAGCCTATGAGTTTTTTACCTTTAGTAAATCATGTGCTGCATATTATTTAGTGTTTGCAGTTTGTATTTGGTTTAAATTTATTTTGGCACACAAAATAGCCCAAGTGACGCCCATAGCTCATGCCCCTCTGCATTTGTAACTTTCTGTGTCTCATCTTACTCCTCAGTGTGGCAGTGTGTCGTTTCACCAGCGCAGGAGATGACTGGTTTGTGCTTGTGGGCGTGGCCAGAGACATGATTCTCAACCCCAGATCGGTGGGCGGCGGCTTCATTTACACCTATCGGCTTGCAGTCGGTGGGGACAAGCTGGAGTTCATGCATAAGGTGGGTTTTGCTTTACACTATGGTTGCATTTGTGTTGTAAATTTTAATTGTGTGGGGCTGGAAACTAAATCTGGGACCACTGGTGTAACAACAAATAATTGCCCTAGAAATTGCAATTGATATCAGTATCAAGAAAATCCTATTGATGCCCATACCACAGATATTGAACGAGAGTTTAGCCCGCTGAAGCACAGAGAGGCATCCTTAGGCAAATGAAATCTTGTGTGACGCGACAAAACGGACACAAATGCCCCTTTGCAC
This sequence comes from Hoplostethus atlanticus, assembly GCA_034670405.1. Taxonomy (NCBI): domain Eukaryota; kingdom Metazoa; phylum Chordata; class Actinopteri; order Trachichthyiformes; family Trachichthyidae; genus Hoplostethus; species Hoplostethus atlanticus. The sequence goes on from JAXDDX010000001.1 coordinate 15,635,053, forward strand.
CAAACACTGCTTCCTGGGCAATTCCCCAGATGTTGCTCTCATGCAGGGCAGAAGCCATAGGGGTGAATCAGCACCACATGCATCTGTTACCTGGCGTGGACTGACGTGGGTTAGTCATGAGTGTTACAGTGCACTATGGGTGTCAACCCCCACTCTTCACATTAGAGGAATTTCCCAACCACTCAACCAGATCTGAGATTTTAGATGATTCACTCTGGTCTATATGGTCTATACACACAAACAAGTTGACAGACTCTGGTGTACACACACACTATGATACAGTGACACATTGATGAGCCCAGTCAGGCCAATAATGACCCACAGACGCTTTCTCATGGGTGCACAGACACACACACACACAACGTGGAGGACTTTTCCCACGTGACTGAGAGGTTTATTTTTTATCCAGAGTCCAGAACACTAGGCTAAGCCTTCTCTGTGTTTTTGCTGTGTCTGTCACTGTATGTTTCTTTCATTGGCTAGCTGTTTTGTTACACTGTAACGTAGACCTTATTATGTCACTATATTTAATATCACTATTTTAGGATCCATTTATACAGGTAATTCAGAAGATTTCACAAACCTTTTCTCATAACCATTTTCAACACCAACAGTAAACATCAGGTTTTGGTGTCAGTCCCTAAGGAAGAAAGGGTTTCTTCCTAGATTCACCATTTTGCACCAACATTCAACAATCATACAGGGAGAAATCTATTGAGAGCTGCAAAACGGTTTCTCTCTTTCTGTTACTATCGCTATGTTGATTGCTCCAGCTACCAAAACCCAGTTGAATGCAACAAGTCGAGGCAAGTTCTCTGGGGGATGCCGAAAGTCATTCTGGGAAACATAACAAATCACTAACTGAAGTAGAACAGGCAGGTAGAGGAAAAGCTCCTGCTGTACAACCCCAGGACATTGATAATAAAATGTATATGCCCAGTGGTGAGTAGCCTGCATGTTGCTAGAAGCAGACAGTTACAGAACTGTAGCAGAAAACCCGGTGTAGTTGGCAGTATCGGTCATCAGTTGAATGTCTTATCCCGTCCTTTTCAGTCATTCTGAAGTCATGAGGTCCAGGTCTCATGACTCACAACATACAAATCTTTACTGAAGTCTCGGGTCAAAAGTACTTCTTGAACATGTCCCAAGACCAAAGAATCTGCTACCTGACCTGAAAGACTTTGTATTTGGTTTTAATTTGCTTCATTTAGTGTCACTAAAAATCACTGCTATTTCAGATCCATTCCTAGGAAACATGCCTGAATACATTTGTGCCCGAATTGCAATATCTTTGATTATGGCAATTAAGTTTATTAACATGGCTTCCTATCACAAGATTTGCCCAACTTGTTTATGTAACTTTGATAATTTGAATCCATTTGATGCAAACGGGATGGCCTTTATTGGCTAAGTACATGTGAGAGGAATTTGACAGTGTGTCAGTGTTATTCACGTTACATTCGCTTCCCACATAAGATACAGCAGTGGGTTTTGGAGGCGTTTTCAATGTCAGCCCTGGCATAAATACCAACTTTGTGAAGCTCACAACATAAATAGATTTTGTTGAGACTGTATCACAGAGGTGTTGATTAATTTATGTATTTATTTTTTGGAGCATTTTTGCCTTTATTAGATAGTGAAAGTAGAGAGAGACAGGAAGGGTTGGGAGAGCGAGACAGGGACGACATGCAGCAAAGGTCCCAAGCTGGAACCCAGGAGGTTGCGGTTACATGGCGCCTTGGATCGCTGACCCAGCAGGATGCCCAATGTGGTCATTTTTGAGGCTGTAGTTTTGTGCTGAGCAGCTATTTTGTTAAAGGAAAAATCCTCTCGCACTGTCATCGATCTGTGATGCTCAGTGTATTTCAGGAGTTATTTATTAATGTTTTGCAATTTACTACTTTATTGTGCCCACCTGCCTTGTCTACTTAAGTTAGTGATTTCCCAGAATGACTTTCAACTACACCGCAGAGAATGGACAGGAACTTGTTGCATTCAGCTGTGGCTGATACATGTAGGTGGTGAGAGTTAAAGTGAAGTAAAAGGTTTTCCAGTCAAGAATGGTGAGCGTTGCAGCCCTTCAAATGAAGACACATGACACATGTCTTGTGGCTGCATTGCGTTCGGGCGCCTCCAGACTACACACCAAGTACTCCCTTCCATTGAAAATCACACAAAGGTTGAATAAAAAAACAAAACATTTCCGGCTGCAAAGAAATGTTTCCTCTTTACATTCTCACACCACGTATAGCATCACAGCTGAGTGGTAGCTAGTCAGCTATTGGTGTCCTCTTCAAATTTTGACCAAGCCTTTATGATCTATTGAGGACATCTTCCTGCTTGTCTGAACTTGTCTGAACTGTATCCCAGGTTGTGGTCTATAATGGCTGTGGAGGTGAAGGATTAAGAGTTAATTCATATTGAAAAAAAGTAGTTAATCTTAGACTAAACAATATGTAACTGCAGGCAGTTATGTCATTTTTATGGTGTCTGTGCACAAGCTTTTGTAACACTGTCCTTCATCCCAACAACCCGCAATCCTGTTTGTACCTGGACACCTAACACCTCACATCTCCGCATGTCCATGCATTTATTATCCATTTGGAGAAAAGTCCATTCTTTCCTCTAACCACAACCACTAACCCAGATACAAGTGTAGAAACTTGCATAGTCACCCCACAAAGAAAAAAAACATGAACATTTTAGAGAGAGTGAATCATTTTTATTCTGTCTCTGCCGACCAACTTTTCTGGGAACTTTGAATCTCGGCTGAAACCAATGTTTCAGCCCCATTCTGGCTCTAATGAAAAGTATTATTTACTTTCCCTTTGCACCAGTGCAAATCATTTACATTTGAAAGTGTTATTGTGAACAATATGACACAATTTAGTAGATTTTGAGTGGCTCAAACTAAGTGATTCTAGTGTTTAGGCCATATGTGTCCCAAAATGATCTGTTATCTATCTAATCCACTCATCATTTAAGGTGAGGAAAAAAATCCATAGAATTTCCACAAAATTCCACGTCTGTGAAGATTACTTTATCCAATAAAGCAGAAATGCCAAAAATAATAGTGTACAGTGGAGAGAGAGAAAGAGAGGTGGCATATGACCAAGGACCTAGGCTGGATTCAACACCAGGACTTTGCAGGTTCCTGGTGTGCTCCTTAGCCAACTGAACCACCAAGATATCTAGATATATGCGTTTCATCAGAGAGGTCAGAGTTCAGTGTTGCCTCCATTGCAGCAGCTCTGAGCAGTTAGGTCACTTGCATTTGCTCTTCAGCAGTGATCCTGTTGGGACTGAACATGCCGTCTTTCAGCTATTAGACATATCTCTCTACCATAACGCCAACCTGCTGCCTTGCTACAATTGTCAGCGTGTTTGGGTTTTTTTTGTTTTTGTTTTGTTTTTTGCAGGCACCATGTTCTCAAAATATTGAGTTCTCCATGAGGCCGCCTGAGATATTCTGATTGGTTGTGGCTAATTGATTCTTTGTTTTGATTGGCAGACTCCAGTAGAGGATGTGCCATTGGCCATTGCTCCATTCCAGGGACGCATCCTGGTGGGTGTTGGTAAACTACTGAGAATTTATGACCTGGGCAAAAAGAAACTGCTACGCAAGTGTGAGAACAAGGTAAGGGAAGTACACAAATTCACACGTGCACATACTTACTTTGGTCTTGTTTATTCTGGGAGCTTTCAGTGTGAACCTGTTTGCAAGTCACATTGTGCACAGCGTGAGTCCTCACTTTGCTAGTCCTGTCTGTCTGAACCCGGTAGGGATGAGCCACATTTTCACTGAGATTGTCGTCGGCAAAAATACTCCAGTAAATGGTATTATCACAGTATCAAAATACTATTAGCACTAAAAATACTGTAACTGAATTGAAAAATTACTGTTTTTTTTGTTATTCATAATACCCTTCACTCAAAAATACACATAATACAGCTTTACACTGTATACCAGGGTCTCTGAGGTTGTGACATAATGAAGTGAGGCTCAGGTAAGGGAGGATGTTCAGTTGTTCGCGGTACAGTAGCAGTTTCCTTGCAGTTGAAGCACCTAGCGGCAGAGCGATAAGAAAGAGGACAAACAAGACTCTTTATGGAGTGTAGCCGCACTTTCAGTCTCTTCAGTCCTAACATTTGCTTTACTCACTGTGTTGCTATACTCTTAGGCTCCCATGCTGCATACCACTGAAGTGAACACACACTGCTATCTGTGCCTCAGTCACTCACACAGCAGATATGGGAAGAATAAAGCGAGATGATGCAATAGTGAATCAGCAATTGTGCATTTAGTTCTGCCTAAAAAGGGCAGAAATTGGGACTCGATAAGACAAATATATTTGAATCCAGTCAGTTTCCCAGTTTGGGAAACATCGGAAGCGGGTTCTCACTGGAGCTGGGTCTCCTGTAGTGAAATGTGTCTACACATGTATCAGTGTGTCTGCACACCATACTTCACTTCTCTCTCGATTTCTCTCTAGCACGTTCCCAACCTGGTGACCGGCATCTTTACCATCGGCCAGCGTGTGATCGTGTCTGACGTTCAGGAGAGCCTGTTCTGGGTTCGGTACCGGCGAAACGAAAACCAGCTGATCATCTTCGCTGACGACACGTACCCCCGCTGGGTGACCACGGCGTGCCTGCTGGACTATGACACCATGGCCTCTGCTGACAAGTTTGGCAACATCAGTATCGTAAGTAGGGGGAGGGGAGAGCGCTCTGCTGTGCTCTGTTTGTTTGTTTTGGCTGGGTAGATACATTCTACTACTCTTACTTTTTTTGGCAGCCCACCTATGATTTATTTCTGACCAACTAAATGTGTGTACATATTTGATTTCCCCAGGTGCGTCTTCCCCCCAACACCAGCGATGATGTGGATGAGGACCCCACAGGGAATAAAGCATTATGGGACAGAGGCCTGCTCAATGGAGCCTCACAGAAGGTAAAACCTCTTACTTTTTCATTTATCAATACATTCTTCCCTCCTGCAGGCTCTTCTTTCTCTCTGCTTTCATCTGTCTCTACCCTGGCTGGGAGCCGGGCTGCAACACTCAACTCATTACCGCCATACAGTGTTAATAGTTGTCTTGCCGCCGCAGGATTTCCACCATAACATCTGTCCATCTTATTGTCAAAAGTCCTAAAAACACAACCTTCTTGTTGTCTGCCACACTCCTTTCGTCTCTGGTGCACTAATCTGCCTCCACCACCCTAACCTCCAACCACCAACACTCACACACAAAGTACACTTAGGATTGTGCCCACACAAAACTCATACACATGCGTGCACACACATGAACTACACGGACAGACACACACACACACACACACTGGAAAAACACATGCTATAAACACACACACACACACACACCCCATATATAAATCTGGTCAAAAACTGTTTAGGTAGCAGATAGGCAGGGAAAGTCCCTCCAATTTAGACATTATCCTTTGTTTCCAATTTTCATTGTGAAAGAGTGTTTGTCAGCTATTTCTACCATGCCTGTTTTTCGACATGGGTGTTTGGATGTCTGGATTTGTCCTGATCCAGAATGTCTCTTCTGTGTCGGGGGGTGGGGGGCCTGGATGAACTTAATTATCCATACATGGCTTGGGTCAATGCTGTCTTACATTAAATTAGATGCATTCCTTTTTTATTTCATTAATTTACCCCTAAAGATCAAGGTCAAGGAAACCTAGTCGTCTGACCAGCTAAATGAAAGGATTGACTGTCTTAACCCTAAATGTCAACCAAAAGAGTGTGTGTGTGTGTGTGTGTGGGGGGGCTCTGTCTTCTTATATAAGTATTCCTGATCAAATGGATTTTCTCAACCTTGTTACTGTAAGCTGAGGACTGGAAAAAGATTTTCCCCTCTCAGATGGTGCATGAACTGACTCTCTCTCAGCAATCAAGTGAGAATAGGTTGGTTATCAATAATAAACTTCATTCAGTGTTGTTCATTTTTCTTGATGTCTGACAACAATCAACAAAGTTTGCAGCTAAAATTGCGCACTTACTTCCTGGCACATGAATAGGGAGCTTTCTGAGTACTTGTGGTGTATTTGACTTAACAGTCAGTAAGTCACTGTTATTTCATCATATCAGTGTAGTAAGAAGTGAGATTCTGTCTCAATCTGTCTTTCTGTAAGTTGAAGAAACAAACTTTCACCTGATTGCGACTTGGCTTAGGCCTCGTGTGTCTGCTTTACTGTGAACGCTAAACATGTGTTCGGCGGCCACTTCCCCCCCTTGCATGTGTTGTGTGTGTGTTGGTGCATGTGTGCACCACGAAATGCAAGTAAACTAATCTTGCTCTCAGGCTGAAATGATCATGAATATCACGCATGAGGAACGGTTTTGTCCTTCCAGAAAACACAAACTGACCTTGTTCCCTCACCACTTTCCTCTGTCTCCAGGCCGAGGTGATAGTCAACTACCACGTAGGAGAGACGGTGTTATCCCTTCAGAAAACTACTCTCATCCCCGGAGGCTCAGAGTCCCTGGTCTATACCACGCTGTCTGGAGGCATAGGCATACTGGTCCCATTCACTTCACATGAGGTAACACACACACCCTACATGCATACATATATACACACACCATGCTGTCCAAGGGCCTAGGTACAGGGGCCTTGCCTCAAGATAAAAACACAAGATATACACTCGCGCACGATTTTGATGTCTCCCACCTCACCCCTCCTCCCCTCCCCTCTCTCTCGCTAGGACCATGACTTCTTCCAGCATTTAGAGATGCATATGCGATCAGAGTTCCCTCCTCTGTGTGGCAGAGACCATCTGAGCTTCAGATCCTATTACTTCCCTGTCAAGGTTGGTGGGTGTGGGTGTGAAAAATGTGTTCAGAGTCTCTTTATCTCAACATGTACTAAGTCTCTTCTCTCCTCTTCAGAATGTGATCGATGGAGATCTGTGTGAGCAGTTCAACAGTATGGACCCTCACAAGCAGAAGAGCGTGGCAGAAGAGCTGGACAGAACGCCGCCTGAGGTCTCGAAAAAACTGGAGGACATCCGCACTCGCTACGCCTTCTAAACACACACACCTTCACACAGCACAGATGGACACACTCTCAAGACCATTACACACATAATCTGCAGTGCTATGCCTTCTCAGGAGACAAATCGATGGACACGCATGGATTTTCATACACTTCTATGCGCGCACACACACTATTACATGCAAACATAAAGCAGAAACTGATGCAATAGCTCTTAGATTGCTAGATGCTCAGGCACTCAAAATGCATCCATCCCAAATTACACACACGTATTCTTCTTCATCTCAAATACCTACAGTCACCGTGTGGCAGTGTGAACAGCATTCACACCTCCCTTGGTGACGTCGTCATCCCCACCTTTACATACATTAAGCATCATTTACGGACAGTTCTGTGAACATTGATCACACCTCCGCCATGCTGTTACCGTTAGGACACACGCTTTTGAGAACCCAAAACCGATAGTCATGAAGCATGGTTTCCTGTCTCATTTTCTGCTGACTCTCAGTGGTTTAAGCTCACAGGAAGTCCTGTCTTTTTTTGAACAATTGACTGTCTAGAACGTGTTGTGTGATCCTCTGATCTGAGATAGTTGATCAATCTCATTTTATTCAGTTTGCGGGTAAACCATACAGGACACTAGTTCTAAATTTCCATTCTTTGGAATCACATTGATGTGAATTCCCCTCATCTTCTCTAGCTATTAGAGAAAATTGTGAGCTGAAACAACTTTTTACCAGTTTGTCCCTGGACAAATCAACTACTGGAAAGGTTGTAAAAATAAAGAGAGCCATTATATTGTGATGTCAGGGTTTTTTTTTAGTTCGTGCCATCTAGAAAAGTATAGGAATTCCCATAATGTTAGGCGTTCTCTAGTGACACGTGAGGAAGATGCCTGTACGCCTGAAAACCTGAGACCATTTCCCGGCTCTGACAGTTATTTAACAAAACAGATTTTTCAATTTGTGTTTTCTGTAACTTTGGTCCCACCAAAATGAAATTGACGTAAGTTTTGCTTTGAATGGTTGTGATTGTTTTTAAATAACTTTTTGTTAGATGAATGTTATGACTCATATACAGTCGTCCCAGATTGCTTTCTTTAAAATTTCTTAGCCCCGCAGCCCGGCTGAGTAAGTTCACTACCGTATTGGCACCCAGGCTCGTGGAAATGTATTGCTACTGTTGTCACGTGGGGACCCAACAGAAAGGGCCCTACAACAACTAGGTCCCACCACAGTGTGAGGAGCGTTGCCGTACACTGGCATTAGAGGATCGGCATGCCGAGACTAAATAAGCGGGTGGAAGAATACTGAAGGTTTGCAGTCACTGGGTGTTTTCAGTCCTGTAAATTCCCAACCTCAGCCGCAAGCGCAGACATAGCATTCCACAGTAGTCATTGGATTTAGGGGTTTGTGGGATGGGGACAGTGGTCTGTTTTGTAAATAAAGTTGTTTTTTTACCTTATACTCCCATGTGTTTGTGTGTCATTGTGTTACTGTGTGTGGAGAGCCATCACCCCAACGAAGTAGCCGTGACCACATCGGTGTCAATCATGAACACATTAATAGGCTCAGCCAGCTGAAATAACATTTTAATGAAGACCCGTTTGACCTGTTCACTTCTATCTGGTTCACGTTCATAAAGTACAGGCCACGATTATTGGCACCCTCGCTCTTTTATGCTGATAATGTCCAATATCGAGATTTCAGCAAAGCAATTGGTTCATTTATGCCACGTGGGCACCTGCAACATGTCGCAGGTGAGTTGAATTACACTGCAAATAAAAATCTATTCCCTTATTTTTTGTTTGATCATGTGCTGGTGTTTCAATTTCCAGTTATTTCAGAAGGTATTGTATATTATCTGCATAAAATGCCAGTGTAGGAGCCATTTTTGTGGTATTTGTAGTTTAAATATGTGGACTTTTATTTTGAAATGTCTAAATGTCAGAGTTGATTTGATTGAGGGCACCTGTATATGGCAGGCAGGTAATGTTTGGTTTCGAATGAGATGGTAGGGGGAAGCCTACAGTTTTCGACCACACACACTTCTACACTCTTCAGAATACTGGTTTGGAAACATTTTTCTTTTTGTTTGACAACTTAAATTTTGTGTTTAATAAATATCAAGCAAAAACATCAACTTTGGATACATGGATCTTCTTTGGAACGTGCGTCAAAACCAACTACTACCGTCTCAGTAGTGGCTTACTGGAACACAAGTAGAAAGCCCCTACACCAGGGTGCCAATAATCTTGGAACTGAAGGTTCAAGAGGATCAAGTGGGATTACCAAAATTGCTGTCAATTACTTTAACTGCTAGACTTTGAGGGATAATGTTTTTAATATGAATTGGTGTTTGTAAAGCCGAGACATGCAGTCAGTCATGACTTCTTTCAGTCATTCTACTTTAGGGTGGATTTCCTTTTTAAAGTCCTGATATTCAGTTTTCCTGATTTTGTTTAAAAATGTCAAATTAGTTAATTTTAATGAATTTGAAGACGAAGTCCTAGACAGAACAGAACAGTCAATACTGGACCCTGATTGGCCGACAACTGCAGCTCCTCTAATTCAAATGGGTTAAACCTGCTGAGTCTTTCTAATGGGTGTGTTAGGTTAAATGCAGCAAACTGGCCTGATTGGACAGAACTCAGGAATTCTTGAGTGAGGGGAGCCAATCAAGACCAAGTGCAGTTGTGACGCGTTTACTGCCATTCTCAGGACCTCCTATGGCTGCCAGAGGGTGTGTTACGTCACCTCCAACCCCTCTTAACACCTCCCAAAGATGGACTTGCGTCCTCTTTTACCTTCTTGTTAACTAGAGGATGACCTAAAGCCTAGCACTGAGTGTCTCCAGGTGATTTGTCTCCCTGTACTGTTTTGTCTCTGCTAGTGACCTTGTTATTAGGACCAGAGGTAACCCTAAAGGGGCTTGTGTAACTGCTCACTCTTAGAGGGGCAGAGAAATGCTTGAATGCTGTTGGAGCTGGATGCTGGTTTCTCTCCATGCTGCAACGTGATTAAATGATCACTCTGCTTAAACAACTTTCCGTGGCATTTGACTTCTTTGACAAATTTCCACGACACATTTCACCTGCTCCTGTACCGTACACGGCATCAGAGGCGCTTCAGGGTAAACGTGAGGATGCTGGCTCCTGTTGAAAGCTACAGTACCTTATGTGAAGTTGGCTGGTAGTGGAGCCCTACTGCAATTATCTCAATCGGTCTCTTCCTACAGATGCACAATTGGATTAAGATCTGGCGACTGCAGTGAGTATCACCATTGAAGTCACCATTGTGTTCATGGAAGTATTCTATCTGTCCTAGCCTCATGCTGTGGGACATTGTCCTGCTGGAAACCTCTCCTCAGACGGATCCGCCGCTGTGGTTCTCCACTAACCGTGTGTACTAAGTGGCAATGATGTTCATTGAATTACTGCAGAGCCTTTAACAAGAGGCACCCTGTGTGCACTTAAAGTACATCCTACACCACCATACCATCACCGGCTTGCAATGTTGATGCAGTGGCATGATGGATGCCCTGCCCTGAAATCAAACAGCAGGAAGCATGATGCATCAGTCCAGGAGATGTTTTTCCAATCCCCCCAGTTTAAAATGTTTTTGGGCTTCAGCCAAATAGCTTCCATACCCCCAGTTCTGTCAAGGTATGATGATGTAATCTTTCTTACAGCACCATGTCTCTTACTTTGCACAATTCAAGTCACTCTCCTTTGGTCTCTTTCATCAATGAATTTGTTTTTTGGCCTACGGTCGTTATTTGGGTGGTGGACCAGAAAGAAGAAACTTGACTCTCTTGTCTTCCCCCGTTCGTCATCTCAAGGTTTCGAAATTCTTCTGATTCATTCAAATTCCACTGAAGTGGTTTGAAAAAAGGGGAAAACCAACAAGCGATCGCAGCTTTCACCTCAATCCACCTGTTCGGTCTGTTTCACGTTTTCTGTTTTCACCAGATGGTATGGAATCAAGGACTGCACATACACATACACGTTAGCACCATTCAACAGATGGTGCTAACGTGTACAATCAGTATTTAGGAAGACAAACCACCAAACCAGATGCAGTATTTTCAGTCTCTTTGAGGACTATCTGATGTTTTATACAAGATTCATGACAAAAAGTGAATAAATAAATGTGTCATACGAGTCATAAACGGGCCGGTGCGACGAACAGCACGGTTTGCTGGAGAGTCTGAATGCTGCTTCTCGTTCACGATGGCCTGTGTCAGCGCGATGCTTTTTTTGAGGGCCACCTCCGCAGCCAGACACAGAGGAATAACAGCCTGACAGCACTATGGTAGCTCTTTCCCTTGTAGCTGTAGTTTCTGACGAGTGACGGGGCCCGCGCCACTTGGTGCTGTGTTGACAGCAGCCCACTTACTTGGGTAAAGACAGAGTACAATGATTTGTCACACAGAAGAATAACAACACAGTTTGTTCCAGTTCAGTTCCAGTTGCCTCTCGGACATGTTGATGCTTTGCCTCGGTGGCAGAAAAGCAGACTTCTTGGCCAGGCACTAAATTTGTCCGCTTAGAACAATTGTAGACTTTTATAGACTGTAACCGCAGGTCATTTTGTTCATTTATATCAAGGGCGACTGAGCAGTTCTCTACAGCGACTTTTTTTTTTCTCCAAAGAGGATTTGTGCTCCTAATTTAAAAACAAAATATAGATATCTATAGATATATAGATATAAATATAGAGCACAGGAAAGAAATGTAGCAGCCTGATCTGTGAAAATGTCCGTCCCTATAGACACCTCCAGTTCCACGGGTGCTCCTTTAACCATTTAACTTCAAAATGGATTGATTTTGGAGGGTGTATATCCTTGTTTTGTCTGAATTATGCCCTAAAGTAAGAAGAGGAATGCGTGTGACAGTTTGTGTTAGCAGGAATGGCCCTCAAGTTTCTAAATTATTGCAACTCCTGCTAATTGGTATGTGTGTCTACCTTCCTGTCATCCTTGGTGTGCTGGGATTTACTACCTGAGCCTGTCCGAAAGGGTCTTGGGCTTCATTCACGTGTCAATGAACTGACGGGAGGCTAAAGCTACGCTGTTCACCTTGGGGCAGGAAGTGTGTTGTTAAAACTAACATTTTTATCTAAAGCTATGTCTTCACCTTCGACAAATGAACTCTTTGTTTTCTTATAATTTCCTTAACTGTCTGTGTTGCCCTGAAGGGACTGGATAAATGATGATAAGCATCTGTGAGAGTGGACAGTCAGTATGGCGTTCCATTGGCTTGTTGCACAAATAGTCCCGACCTCCCCCTCGTCAATCACATGACTTCAGCATTGAGCCACTTAAGAATGACTTAGTCCACGTGGACGCTGATGAAAGGAGTGATAAATATCAAAAAGTAATTGCTTTAATTGGATGTGATAAATTGACATCATTCATTTTGTCTGGATCTGAGAGGTCAGTTCACACTCAAGGGAACATCAGAACCAGATTCTTCTCACTTGTGCAAGAAAATAAAACATTTTATAAACTGTCCATTAACTGTCTATTAAACACTATATTGAATTCCCCATGAGAGGACACTCAGTGTGAGTGTGAGGCGATGTGAGTGTGAGAGCTGCAGGGTCACATGAATCCCATGTCCTTGATGTCCGTCTGCCTGGGGGTCGCCGATCAGTCAAGGGTCATTAGACGGCGGCCCCCGGGGGTCATTCATCACCACCCATCAAATTACACACGTTCAAAGCATTGACAAACGCACTGTGACTGGTTCTTGCAAAGGTCAAATTTGACACCATGGTACCTGGTGTGCGGGACGGTATGTCTCCTGCCTGTCTGTCTGCCTCTATCTCCCCGTCTGCCTGTCTTGCTTGTGAGCACAATAAACTCAAGAACAATACATGATAGAAACAAGATTTTAGAGCATCTTGCTGCGTAAACTGCTGCTAGAACGGCTAAATGCTTTCAGAGGCAGAGTTCACATCAAGTCAAGAAGACGAGTATGTTTTCTGATCCATGCTTTCTTAAGCTTCACTCATGACCCCATTAGCCTGGCTGTTTGTTTTTAATATACCATGGTGATTATGGCGGGACGTCGGGCAGCTCAAGGGCCTCTTGTTTCTAATTGTGGCGGTTTGGGGTCCCTGTTTTAGTTTGACTTCGTTACGATCAAAGCCTCCATTCTAGTTTGTGTTTTTGGGTCTATGGCTAAATGAATAGGTTTAATGTAATTTTTGGTGTGGCTCATGACGGCGGCTCATGACCGCTGAGTGAATACAGGGGGAAATGTTGGTGCGCTACCATCACCCCCAGGTTAAATTGACGGGAATGACAGGAATTTCAAAGTCAAAGCGAACTTGTTCAGCGTTTCAGCGGATGTTAACAACAGCAGCTCGGAATCAAAGTTCTCCTGTGGCTACTCATGCCGAGGTGGAGCTAAACCAGGCAAACACACAGCGGGGTACACAATCACAATCAATCAAATCTGTCCCCAATCACTGTAGATCATCTATGAACCAAATCTCATGTCTAGGCTTGACCTCTGTGACCTTTGACCTTACCCCCCCTCCCCCCCCCAGCTGATATTCAGCTTATATCCTTGCCAACGGGCCTTAACTTGTACCTTGTATGTTCTGTTCTGTTTTTTTCACACCTGTCCAAGAGTTGCAAGTCATCCAAAGTTCAACATCCAACTCTTGCGAGGTTGGAGAGTGAGGGCCATTGAGGCAGCTGCCTCCAGTCATGCAGTATGGCTCCGTGGGAACCAAAACCAAAGCAGTTTTACATGGTTACCACGCTCACAACACGACAATAACACAAAAGCATTCTTTCAATGTCCTTTATTTATTACTGGCGAAGCTGTTCTGGTGTTATATAGAAAATAAAACATAAACAGGCCAATATGTTGGGAGCCTTAGCACTCACGGTCCTCCATCAGTATGTGCAGCTCTCTGCCTCCTCTGTGTGCAGAGGGGTGAGGAGCCAGAGAGCTGCACATACTGATGGCCAGATCGTTAGGAACAGGAACTAAAAGGTCATTTAGCTTTCAACAACCAAGGGGTGGAGGGAATCATTTTGGAAGTGTAGAAGCACTTGATTTCATTTTGAGAACAGTTTGCATCCTCCCAGTGGATGACTTAGTAATATTTTTCATCTGCAGTTTGTTAGCATTGCGACCTCAACTTTCTTTACACTGGACATGGAACGGATTAATTGATTGTGGATGAAATGGTTCCACGCTGGAAGTTCAAATCCCCGAATGAGATACCAGAGCACCGAGGCTCTGATCTGGGACGTCATCAAGAGACGAGCCTGTGATGCTGCATTGCCAAAACACTGTACAGTCCCGGTCTTTCACGGTGGGAGGAACAGCTCTAGGATTTGTGTCTTGCTGACATTGTTTTATTTTTCTTGGTACTGCTGTCTCTAGCTTTATGAGATCCTTAGTTATACTCTTAAATCAGGGCATGGTCATATTTTATGTCAACTAACTACAGTGGCTGAAGGAATCACTGTTTTACGTGTAATAACACTGTTTTAAGTATAATAATAATAAAGTTGAATTGAGTTGAATTGAATTGTATCACCAGACAATTTAATGCCTGAACATGTCAGGCTTTTTTCACTTTCTAGAACTTTTTGCCACTGATCTCTATGACAAATCAGTTTCTGTCATTATGTGACAGGTATGTGGCTTCAAGCCAAAACACTCCATAGTTCATACTGAGAGCAAAAAGCAATATTTAGGTTTCTTTTTTTTCCAAACCCACATGACACAGATAGAAAAAACAGATAGAAAACCTTTCGCCTGCAGTTCCCAGAATAGCAGCCTGCCCAGAGCTATGCCAACTGATAGTGAAATGTGTTCACTGATTAATGGAATAAAGGTGAGGTTAGGGGGAAGGAAACCACCCAAGGACGTTGGGCAGACCTGAGACCAGTTTGCTTCTTGGTGCTTCAGTTCATATGTTCATGTAATCGGACCATAAAAGCAATGCTCAGAGTCTGACTTGAGTCTGACCCCGTTTCAACGGAAATGAAAAGATTCGATTTTGTGTCATGCAGGTGGTAAAATTGAATTTGGGCTCAGTGTTTAAGTTTTCTTCAGAAACTTTTGGCTGACCTCTTGCTTTTGATGCTCCCTCTGTATGAAAGTGAATGTCCATCTGTCTCTATCTGTCTGTCTGTCTGTCTGTCTCCTAGAGTCACAGAGTAATCCCACACTAGTGCAACGAGGTCACGCTCACTGATGGATAAAAATATGTTATTGTTGATAATAATCCTTTTGTATGTGATATGTATTATCATGCACTATTATTATTATTATTATTATTATTATTATTATTATAGGAGTAGGGGCCCCTCTCACTCTCTCTCTCTCATTCTGCCCATTACTTCCACACCCTGTCTTTCCATCTTCTGGCATCCATGTTTTCTAGTTCATATCAAACAGATAAACCAGTGGCTGGGTCTATACGTTTACACAGCGGAAAGAGGCTATATTTTCCCATAAACATAACCGAATCATTCATTTAATTCATTTGCTTACTTCAGGTTGCTATGACAAGGCGTTTTCAGTTTCAGAAGGACCTGAAAACCCCACCGTCTCTTAGTGACATCAGTAGATGTCGACGATTTCTGGCGTGCGTGGAAATGAACGCTGCAGGCGGTGGGACGGAGAGGAAATCATAACTCTGACTTTGACTTTGAAGCAGGTCACATCACACTCTGCACTGGCTCGGGGCGTCGACAGGCCACGAGTTCGAGCCTCGTCATCATCAGTTAAATTGGCGTTTCTGGCGGAAGAGGAAGTGGCGCGTGAGCGACACAGCCGCCATCTGACCTTATCAAGAGCCATAAACTGCTTGGATACACATGTGTCTCGCTGGCTGTCACTTGATGACATTAATACTGTGGTGGTTGGGGAGTAACAGATTACATGGATTTGATTTACAGTAATCTCTTTACAAAAATGCTAATCCAATTACAGTTACGTCAAATCAGAAGATGCAATTAAGTATCTGCTGAAGCGTATAAGAAAAACCGCAGGAGCCCATAAGTACAAAATTAAATCCATCTTCATCGCGACGGTTCAGCCAGAGAATAACACTTCCCACGCTCTTCCCACAGGAATGAGATTCTCAGGTTAAAAGCTCACAGATGCATTATTGTTAGACAAATCAAATTTGCACAACACAATTGTTCCAGTCCCAGTTTGACTTGTTTGTTTGGAGGTTTCTTTCATTACTGGTTGACCACCAGTATTTGCTTATCTACTGTGGGGACTCATGGTCAGCGCTAACATTCTTTCAAAACCTTGTCTAAAAACCAACCTTACACGTAGGAACACAGCATGTAATGTTGTTTCTTCCTGCAGACCGACTCCTTTGCTGCAGAAAGGTCTGAATGATAGTTGCGGCAGCAGATGCTGAAGGCCTCGTCGGCTAGAGGTTGTTGTTCCTGGACTATAGCCAAGTCTTGACAAGTAGGGGCTATTCATTCTATTCCATCTGGTGTGTGTGTTTGTGTTAATGGAAATATCTGAAGGAGAAATTATAAACTATAAAGCAATATATAAGCAGTGGAATGAGGGTGTTTGCGTGTTTTCCACTGATTCCTAATTCCTTTCTGATCATAATTGTTGGCTGAATCTCCATTTAGGATTATAACATCCAGAGGGTATACATCACATATTTCATAAATTGTGTTCAATATACAAATAGTCTTTCAGTGTGGAATTAAGGAGACTTGACTGCTTGTACATAGATTCTGCTTTCTTTTTATTTCATTTCTCATTGGGACAATAAGGGGATGTGGGGGGTGCAGAGCAGGGCCGTCATAAAATTGTCCTGGACCAAAGTTTTAGCATGCCACAGTGCAACTGTGGCATGCACATGCGGTGTCACACCAAGAGATTATTGGTCTGTGTTTACCACATAAGCAACCATGGGTGGGTGGATTCATCACTCCAGGGGGGGATGAGGCCGACTACCACAAAACGAGAGAAGAGAGAGAGAGAGAGAGAGAGAGAGAGAGAGAGAGAGAGAGAGAGAGAGAGAGAGAGAGGTGTGATTCACATATGAGTGAACATGAGTGGGTATTGGATATTTTAACTTCTGAGTGCTACTGAAGCAAAAAACGTTCCTCCTTGTCAAACTGCACGGCAGCGGCCCACCCGTGCCTTTATTTATTCATATCGCTGAACTAAGCAAACACGGTACTTTGGGGGAATGCCCTGCTTCAGACTCATCGTCACAAACTTCCACCCCTGGGGCCTGCATTCTTTTGCTTTCCGCAATCAAGCAAATCTGGTGGTTAACTGCTTTGCTCAAATGGCACCTCAGCGGTATGTTTTTTAAGGGGAGAGGAGAGCATTACTCATTCACTTCCTCTGGCCAGATTTCCATCGAGTTTTTTTTTGTAGGGACTTGAAGCAGTGATACAAACTCCAAGGGAAGCATCCGTTACACTAGGTTAGACTTCAGGCTTCATCACCACCACAGTTTGACTCAGGCAGTGATCAGACTGCTTCTTAAGGAGTTGGGGAATGATGTGGTTTTCTCTGTCTCTATGTCAGTATTATTCAACATCCTGTAAACAGATTATCATCTATTTCCTACTGAAACCTCTCCCGCTTGTAGAAATGTTTCCAAATCATTGACAAAATTATGAATGGGAAAGTTTCTTGAAAAGCAGACCTTTGGGAGATAATGTGTTTTCTGCGGAAACGCCTCCTGTGGTGCTGACGGTGGAGACACTAGCCGTAACTCAGATTCTGACTGTGTCCTGGGGGTGTTTTAGAAGGACACAAGTCAAGAGAGTAGCAGAGGCCAAAGCCTGATTGACAGTAGTGGCAGAGAGGAGCAAATGAGGGTAAAAGGTCTAATACGTGGAGGAAAGGCTAACTCCAGGGTCATCAATGGTTGATGACTCACCAGATATTACATGAGGCAGAAAAATGCGGCACGTCCAACATTTGGGGAAAAACAACTTGGTACAATACTCACGTTTCACACATCAGTACGAAAATCATCATCCGAGCATAGAAGGTCTTATATAAGCAAAAGTAGCCCTTCCCTGGCCCGAGGCCCACGCAGCTGTCCACCAAATTTAATGGAAATCCAAATATTAAATATCTAAATATTTGTCTAACAGTGCCACTGCCAGTAAACATATCTTTCGCTGCCTTGCAGGGTTTTGTTCTCAGTTTCATCCTCATCCAAGAAATTGTGTAATGGTGTGGAACAACACAATAATCTTTATGCTTATGTTTTCCTCCACTGGTTGAGTGTTGGAAGATGAGCTGATGAGGTGATGGAAGACACTACAGTAAGGATGTGACACTGGTCATTAGTGTGATGGGCTGTTATGCACACACACTCTCTCTCTCTAATGACATTTGAGTTGAAAGGCGTGAAGTGTTTCACGCCTGCATGACTGATCCAGAATTTGCCTCTTGTTGGGTGCGGTGCTGTGATGATGTGTAATAACATTAACAGATATGAGGACTGTATGTAAACATTAAATAAAATCCAAATTAATGTGTGTGTGTGTGTGTCTTGCTGTTGGATCATTTCAGGTAGTTTGCTGTGGGTTATGTGGGTCTGTTATATATTATCTTTTAAAGGAGCATTTAAGCAAATTATTGAAAATGGTATTTTAAATGTCCCAAATAGCCTACTAACATACAGGATAATACATAAAGCCATGAACAACATGACAAATCAATGGCTGTATAGACTGCATGGCATTTATCCATCCAACAGAGCAGCCTAGATGCCCTTTTCCTCAGCTACTTCCTCAGCTCCTCCTGGGGGATCCAGGCCAGCTGGGAGGTGTAGTCCCTCCTCCTGGGGGACCACGTCTGGTTTTCCCCTGGGGTCCCAGGTTGAATCTTTACCTCAACTGACTCCTTTCATTGAGGCAGTGGCTCGACTCCAAGGTCCTCCCAAATCCTCTCCTTGACATGAAGAGTGTGACCAGCCACCCAGATAATTACGGAGCCCAGGAAGGGACATGGAGGGAAAGAAAAAATCGAAGGTTGAAAGAAAAAAAAAAAGATATACTTTTGCGAGATCTACTCTGACCTGGCGGTCCTGGTTGAATTCATTAGCAACCAACTGCAGTACTCTGGACAACTTCACTTCATGTACGCTAAATGCAGAGAACATGGACTATGTGTGAGGAAAGAGGGTGTGCGCTTGGTGTTGAAGGAGCTGGATCCCAGAGGAGTGTCATTAAAGGCGAGCAAGACGTCTCAGACGACGGAACTACTTCTCAAATGGGTCGAACTTCATCTAACACCATCCGACAGATGTGATAAACTGAAGCCATATGGCATTTGTGTCAATGGAAGTATTGATGGTTTTTCAAGGAAAATGATCTGGCTTAATGGCTACACAACAGTGATCGTGTCTGAGGTCTACAAACAAGGATGACAAGGATAAAAAATATGTACTTGATGTAAAAAAAACACACCCGCACGGCCCGAATTCCCCTCTCTTCTCTCTCCACCATGCAATTAAAGCACCTCCCAGCTCCAGCACCCGATCTCCCACTGTTAGAGAAGAGAAGAGAGAGGAAGAATCTGCTCTATGTGTGGAAGGGCAACTCCACACACTGACTCTCTGGAGAATATCTGAGGTGTATATCTGAATGAGGCTTAAGAAATACTCTGTCAAGACAACGTTTATCGTTTATTTATCAGCTCTGAATTATGGTCTTACACCTCATATGAATAGCTTAATGGACCCTGATCAGTTTTCGTTGTGTTATGCTATTTGTACACAATGCAATTAAATTCATCAAATGTGCAGGCAAAGGGATTCGACTTGGGACAGCAGATTTCAAGCCTTCAGTACTGGTGCCTCCATAAACTCTGCACCAGGTTCCAACGGCACTCAAAATACGAGACCTTGGGCCTCTGCTGCTTCGAGCATCATTGGGCTCAACGCAAGATATTAAAGAATCCAGAACCGATCCAGAACACCAGCATGTTTGTTTCATGTCTCTGAGGTGTATCCCTGAGGATCCCCGTATGGTCATCCTGTGAAAACCAAGCTAGACATAGTTTCGTCTTGGTGCTTGAATGATCTGCTTTGTTGGGGCGTCTATGTGCCGCCTGATTGGTAGCTCACGCTCAGTGCACAGGGAGGACATGAAAGCAGGTCTGTGTTGCCTTTAAAAAACAGACTGAGAGGTTTTATGAAAACAGACAGTAAGTTACCAGTGTGAGCCAGGCACAGATAATTGAAAACTTTGAAAGGCATGTGATGAGGACGGCCGATACCGTTCTGTCCTTAGAGGGCAGATTGATGCCCTCTGAGAATCACTTTAGTGTGCCTGAACTCAAGATGAAAAGGGACTCATTTATCCCCTCTGTAGTAGGATGTTGAATGAAAGATTGCACCTAACAATTCAGAAAAGGCCTTGTTAAGGGGTATGTACCTTTACCGATAACCAAGGCCGGATGATCGACAGATTTCTGAAGGGAGTTTGGCAGGATGCTCTCTCCACACAGGAACTACTACTACAAGATAAACAATATTTATTTGTTTGGATTCCGTCTGTAGTGTAAAGATCATCATACCAGGTAAGGTGGGAAGTGATCATGGTTAATCTATCACGCCTCTGAAACGACAAATGTTCCTGGGTCAGCTGTGTAAAGACGGTTAACTAACCAGAGTAGCACCAATATCTGTGTTTTTATTGTGCTATTCAATTCACTCTAGCTCAATGTGTTCACTACAAAGAACAGGATTGTGCAGACACGACCCCTTCTGTGCCTAGAATTCATTAAAAAAAGGCAAATTATTTCAAAAATCTGAAATGTAATGAGCTATCATGACTAAAACTTACTGTAGAAAAAAGGGAATTGATATTTCTACATAGAGGATGGGCCTCGGTCTTGTTCAAGTTGCAGCCGATCACTAGAGGTCGATAATCTCTCCCAGGGCTTTCACGTTGGCTTCACTAATCAGGGCCAGCTTTGGCCCCTTGATCTCAACCCACTTTAAGATGTTATGAATCAGTTAATCGTCATAGGTATAAGTCATATTAGCGTCGACTGTAGGTTTCTGCCCAGTTTTGAACTAAGGCAGCATTTTCATGGGGATTAAAAAAACATGAAAACAAAATCTATCCATCAGTTTATTTATCTATCTAGCAACCCACCTACATACTTTAGGGGAGGATTTATGCTTTTTGGTACAAGATGGGAAAAATGAAGCCAGAGTTGGGAAATAGAAAGCATCGCAATGCACCCTGCAGCCCATAGCTGTTTGCCACTTGCCTATGAGGGGATGTACATACAGTATATACTGGAGTTTAACCAGTTTTAAAGCTGCTATTTTTTTGCTGAGGCATATATTCCAGTAATCCTGCGTTCACTCGACCACTAAAGTATTTACACTTGTGACAAAGCCCTATCAAATTAAGAAATGATTGTGGCCCCATTCAGTCTGCATCTCCCTGAATTCTTCATTACCACTTTCCCACCCTTTATAACAGCACATGTTTAGCCTGGATGCCCACAGGCCCACACATTCTGGTTCAGTCAAGTAGTGTTATTCTGAACTCTTCCCATGCTCTGCGCTCTAGACTACCCACTGCTGTACACAGTTCTGGAGACAGCTCTGTATATGTGCTGCCTCCATCTGTACAGCTGAAAATGACACATCTGTTCTGCGACTCTGATAATGTGGATAGCCACGCTTGCACATCCTATATATATATATGCTCTTGCACTGGACTGTAAATCTGTAACATCTGTAAATGCTTTCTAGCCAGTAGCAGCTCTGTACCAGCACGGTGAAGACGCTCTATCTTTAATCTTTAATATAATCTATTTCTTGGGGCGTTTCGAATTTTTTTGAGCAGCCACTGTACTTGCAATTGTATAGTAATTCCAAATCATTTCAAGTTTATATGTGTAGTCAAACTTCTATCTACAGTATATATTTATATATGGCGGTCCACAGTCCAAACATAAATACAGACCATTACCATGTGTTACAAATTCATTAGAGGCTGTAAAAGGTTTGTTCTTGTTTATATAAATGCAGTCCAGTTTGTAAAAAGAAGAAAATAATAGTTGTATTTTGTGTTATGTTTGATTTATCCTTCAATAATCTACTGACATGCAGCTTTAACTGATATGCTAAATAACAAAATTCTTGATTGGGTCTTTAAAGGATTCTGATGTTTTGCCTACCTGCCATCAGACAATTCTACTTTTCTACTAAATACTTTTTGTTTTTGTTTTTTTTAACTTTTTGCACCCTGGACTATTTGCACATTACAGTTATTATTTTTTTTTGCACTGCGCATTTGTATATTTTTGTATAGCTTTATATATTTTTTATTATTTATTTTTATTATTGCTATTGTAATTTGTATTCTTGGTTGTGCTATTCTATGTCTCGGCTGCTGTAATAAAGAAATCTCACCCTGGGGATTAATCAAGTACCTACCTACCTACTTTAAAGCATGAAGAAATGGGATGTATTTTATGTATGTACAACAGTTTATGGTGACAAAACCAAACCCTTTGACTCTCATTCACTGTGAGCAGCATCTGATTATGTGGTGTCAAAACACAATTATTACATTTTTTACAGTCCTTCATCTTTCACACAGACAGTGTGCTGTTTTCAGTGTGTTCACTTGATATTCTGGACCTTGGATTGAAATTTGATCACCCAAGGCCCTTTAACTGGCCTTGGGCTTTGGCATCACAACATCAGGATTGACCGGAAGATGTGTCCCATGTCACTCAGCCCAGATTTGTATAACCAGTGTCACCTCAGTCTGCATTAGCCCTTATGTAACCAGGCACTGTGAACTGACTAATAAGGCAACATAATAATAAAAGTACCTAATGACATATGATGAGTAATGCAGCAGAAAGGCCTCAGTCTAGACTGGAAACAAGATGTGATCTGGCCTTTGCCATCGGGGCTGCCTGAGGAGCTGTTTTAGTGGGGGGAGTTTCCTTGTCCTCAGTGATGGTCTAAGGCTGGAGGGTGTTGTGTTTTGTGTTTTTCTTCTTTGTTCTTCACATGTGAAGCTCTTTTGCGAAGCCCCGTGAAACTGTAACTGCACTTAAGGGCTTCACAGATAAACTTGATAAAATCTGTATCGCCTGTTAAATCAATTTTCACTCTTAAGGATTTGCTTTTATGTGACAACTTTTTACGAAATGTTCTGGACTTCCTTTTTTATGCTTTAACCACTCCAAGACTCAATCTTTTTTCTTTTTTTTTACCTAAAAAGCCATTCTGGGTCAGCTCCAATTACTGTTTACAGTGGCAGAATAGTGTTTTGTTATCTGTATCTAAGGTCAGAACTGGATCAGACAAAGGTGCCTTCATGTGCTCTACTCCCTCTTCATTGAAGTCACTGTAAAATGATTTAAAGCTGAAAGAGGTGGACTTGGTGACTTTAAACCGCTAATGACTGATCTTGGGGCAGACTCAATAAGGAGCCGTCTTCGCTTTGCGTAATCAACCTTTAAATAGACATGACCCCTGAGCCTGCTGCTTTGATATTGAACCATTTCCCATCGGAGCACCTAAAGAAAATTAGCTCTGCCCTATCTCTCATATCTATCTCATGACTTCGATTATATCTTGGCTTTGTGCATTTTGTTGTTTTTATTTGCAAATTCTTTATTAGTCACAAAGCTGCTTTCTTGCCCTTCACAAAGAGATGCTTGACCTCAGTGTGACAACCTAAAGTTTAAATGATTAAAATCTAAAAACCATACGGATCTTCCTATGACATACGGGCAATATAGAAATAACTCTCAAAAACACCAGCAGATGCGCCTCAGGCTCCATCCCGCTCCTTTCCTGCGGGGTTTCCCACTCTGAGGTCAGCATCCGGTCTGGGTCGAAGGGGGTTGTGGTGGAGGTTTGGCTCTGGGAGTTTTGGTGTGATCTGGCTCGGGTGTGGAAAAATGAAAATCCCTCCATCGTGCGTTGTCAGAGTTTAGGAACCCTCAGCCGTGTAGAGCCCGCGCATCTGGTGGCTCCACCGCGCGCCAGTAGACGCGTCCTCGTTGCATGCTTTGTGTTTGAACCTATTGCTGTAGATCAATAAGCCTGGAGTCGTTTCAAAGTGATAGGAGAGGACAAGACGTCAAGTTATAGCCTGTGGGCTGCATTTGTTATATGTATATACTTACATCTTAACCATATGTATTGATGGACGGACGCATATTTTCAGGATATATGTTATATTTATAGTATATATGTGATATATATCTGATATTTGCATACATAGTAGAGAAAGACATTTGCCATTTTATAGGGATGTTGCTAATCAATAGATTATCGGTCAAATTGAATATAAGGTAGGCTAAAAAAAATGTAGAAATGTACAAATACAGATACATGCTGTAGGCTAATTGAATCTCAATATCAAGTTTCGAGGGCCTAGCAGTAAAATCTCGAGTGGGGCTATGCTGACCCACAGTGGCCTCTGTCTGCGGCTTTATTTTGCCAGATGTTGAGATTCCTGCAGCAACAAGGATCCATAACTGACCGACGTGGGCGGCTGTCGCGACGCCGGCAGGACGCATTGCAAAAAAAATATCCATCTTAACAAGTCATTTATCTAGACTGAAAATATTTCTTAAAGCGAGTGCAACAAAAAAATCGGACTTGTTTGCAAAGCAATCTACTTGTTTCCAGGATATTCTGGAAGCAATTGCCATCTTTTATTCTGCCCTGTCTCAAGATATTGACCCTTAATTGTTTCTACAAAGTTTCTGAAACAAGAAACACTGCATTGGAAACAAGTGGAGTTATCTCGCCCAATTGGCACAATAGTTCACTCGTTTTAAGCAAAATACAATTTTGACTCTGAACGATGGACATTTGCAGTGCAGTCTGGTACCTTGCCGACCAGCGACCCGGGTGCGCGCACGTCCCTGTAGTAGGCTGTGTGCCCTCTGTATAGGCGACATTATAAACCCAATGTTTTAGCCTGGACTATCATTAAAAGGGAACACCACACTTGAAAAAATGTCCATCTTAACAAGTCATTTAGTCTCATAATAATAATAATGATAATAATAATAATAATAATAATAATAATAATAAGAGGAAGTAAAATCGTATGTAGCATTAAGCAATTCCACTTGATACTAAATGCAAATCTGCTTGTTTCGAGAATTTTCTAAAACCAAGTGACGTTGTCTTGAAATAAGGCGGATCACTCCACGGGTACCAAGAAAAAGTCACTTGACTGGCGAAAAACTCTGGAGACAAGCTGTTGTGCAATACGATTTGAAGACTCACTACTAGATTAAATCCTTGTTTAATAGACTGCGAGTGCCTTGCCAATGGAAATGAAGGTCATTAGGCTAAGTGTGGGTTCATGATGAGTGAAGGTGACTGATATCCCGGACGTTTGGGCTGCAGAACCGACGAGCAGCACACGTACTAAGTCTGTCCTCTAAGGGGAGGAGAGGAAATAGGACAGCATCGCTTCAATGATGCTGGTCAAACCTAGCAAGGTAAATACATGACTTCCGGTTAGAACTTTCAAATTAAGACCAGAATTGACGCACGATGTTTTTTGGTGCCAACGTGACAATAGGGATGATATAGCATTTAATAAGAGGGAATCTGAACTAAGTGAAAACACAGTTGTTTTCTCCAAAGTGTCCTTTTCACACAGGGATGTCAATTGAAGGTATGGCAAAGTCATGGCAGATAATCTATCATTATTTGGTCAATTAGATGTAGGTCGCTTAACTATTTTATACAGTAGTACAGCTTAGAGCTCCACTGATGTGAATTATTTGTATAGATGTCTTCCAAATATAATAATGACATTTTATTAGCCTACTCCTTGCTCTCCATTATAATCATCAACATCATATTTGTACTCATCTAGGCTAATCATATAGTCATAGCCATATAGCCCTATCCAAGATGCAAAGAGAGAGTTTCGTGACAAATTTCACGCTTTTATTGATTTATTTTATTGATTTTATAGATAGAGACAAGAAAGATGGCAGTGAGAGAGAATGGGATAGGTACATGCCATGCAGTACGTCTTGGCAAACTGAGCCACCGGCACACCCCTACGCTTTTGAAGGCAAATTCTGTTAACTTCCGGTCCCTACCTCTGTCTGTGGCTAGCTTGACCCAGCTGAAAGGCGCTGTAAGCACAACCTGTTGCGCACTTGGCTACACGTTCACAGCGCGCCACAGCAGCGTGGAGAGCCAGCGCCGCTAATGGACTTCCCTTGATTCTCTTGCAGTTGTTATCGCTGGGACGCGGATTCCTCTTGGGTCGGTCGCTGTCATCATTTAACGGCTATACATTAACGACGGATACAGCCTTTACGCATCCCTGGAACCGGGGCTCAAACACTTGAGGTGCGTGTCTGCCCCCTAAACCGTGGATGGAGATTTGAAGCCCCCATAATTTCCCTCTTGGAGATACAGGTGTGTATAGGTGTGTGTGCGCGCATGCCAAATACGCCAATGCATCGGTATGATAGTCATCTAGCTAGGGAAAGTTAACTTTCACTTTCGTCAGGTGCGCATTTAATGGCTCAGGCTGCGCTTTGCAGCTATTTGATGAACACAAGGGTGTATTTTACGGCTCAGGCTGCGCTTTGCAGCTATTTGATGAATACAAGGGTGTATTTTACAGGCATGATAAAGAAGTTGTTTGATACACACCACTACCCGTTGGGTATGCAACGTCTCGCGTAGCCATGAAGTTTGCCGCTGTTATCAGGTGAAAGTCAGACACGATGGAAGTGTATTGATCCCCGTGGGGAAATTGGGCCTCACAGCAGCAAATAGCAGCATGCAGCACAGAAAATACACGAGAATAGAGCAAATGAGGGTTACATATTCATACACAACCGACTATTTTAACACTTTATGACTGGAAGTATGAAAAAGGTGCAGTATGAAATAAGGTGACAAATCAATATATATCCAATATACAACAAATGAAAGGAATATGAGAATATGAAAAGAAATATGTGAAAACTATAGAACATATACAAGACGTGCATTGTGCTCATATTTAAGTAGTTAAATGTGTTTCTGTTCCAAAAGGATAATTTATTAGGTCCAGAGTGCACATAATACAAGGAAGTCCTGTGGAGGTTATTTGCTTATTTGAGGCTAGAAGCTTTTATCTTTATTTGTTGTTGTGATTGTGGATTTGTCTGAATGGACATTTTTGGCAGATGCAGGCCCTATTTTCTGTTTATACAATGTGATAATGTCTATAAACAGCATTCAGTGGAATGTGACTATTCCTCATTCTGCCTGGCCTTTATTGCAGATAGGTAACACATTAAGCTTTTTGTCCTAAAGCCAAATTGGGCATCCTGTCTCTTATCCTGTAGCCATCTATTGATAGAGGAGTTTATATACCTATGGCAAATTAAGCCTTTTGACATTAGGGCATTTACTTAAACTGGATATTTGATATGTGTTGTCTTGGATCAGGGAGCTGAGGGACATGCAAGGTTGAAAAAAAAAAAAAAAAGAATCAAGAAGCTAACAAGAAGGCAAAGGGGAGAGAACAGAGAGGGAAGAGAGGAGGGGACAGCCAAGAGGAGGAGAGAGAGCTCTGGTGAGTCAGCAGCAAGCAATGTCAGAGCCTTGGCCCTGTGTGTGTGTGTGTGTGTGTGTGTGTGTGTGTGTGTGTGTGTGTGTGTGTGTGTGCGCGCGCGTGTGCGTGCCTATGTTAATTTTTCTCAAGGTCACACATGCACACACAGACAGAAAGAGAAAGAAAAGGGAACATGAGAACAACCTATGAATGCTGGTTTGAATACCTGATATGTGCTTATTTGTGCATGAATGCATGTAGTAAAAAACAAAAAAATTGATGTGTGGAGGGAAGGTCCTGTCCAAAACTGAACTCAGTGACTGTCTATGTTGAATGCAAAGAACAATGCTGGCCGATGGGATTCTTTATTGTTGTCAGCTGGTTGTGTGATGGAGGGAGCCACACAAACTCAGATTCCAGATTCCTATTCCTAATATCAGTTTCAGTACCTGTTGTATTTGGATACTTATATCGTGATAATAGAAACTGTAATTGGAGCTATAGTTGTTTGTTGTGGGTGAACAGTGAATATTCATTGTGTGTTCGGAGCAGTGAATCCGTGGAGGTTGAATCCAGTGCCGTCTGTCCTAGAAAAAGAAAAGATTTATTGATTTCCATTTTTACCGTTTTTCATTATTGAACTTGAATGACAGGTGGCATAACCCCCGAATGTCCTCTTAGTTTGTTTGTCTGTTTAATTCAAGGTAGTTAAAATATTTTTAATGCGTAGATTTAAAAAAATAAAAAAATAAAAAAATATATATATAATATATATATATAATTTTTATTTGTATATATATTTTTATTTGTATATATATATATAGACAATTGGCTGTGGCTGTGATGATAGGGACTAAAGTCTTGCCTTCTCAAAATGTGTTCAAGTGTAAGAGCTGGTTCAGGTTCAGTTGTGCATCAGTGGGGTGCCCTTAAGTGAACTCAGCTGTGTTTTGAGGTTTTGCACAATTTGTAATTGAGAGCCAAAAACAAAAAGACACAAACAAACAAACAAATAGAAGAAATAACAAATAGACTAATGTGTCCAAACTGTGACGGTGCTATTAGTCAGAAGTGTGCCAAGACCAACCCCTTAATCCCTGATCTCTTTGTCTGACTGTATTTCTGACTGCCATAGCTGAAACATTTTCTCCTGTCAAACTCCATTGTAGCTGCGCTGGAAACATCTCAACACGCCATCAGGTTGTCTACATTTGGCCAGTTATCTACAGTAATAAGACAAATACAACAAAATGGAATGCTGTTAGTGAGGGGCTGCTGCTGAGTCTGTATAGTGAAACTACTTCAATGCAGACTTCTGGCTGCCTTCCATAATGGCTTGTAGGGCCGTCAGACCTACCTGCTACAGCCACCACATCTACTAGCACTTAACTGATGGCTCGCGTTGATTTCACGTCCTGATCATTCAGCCACTCAACATGTCTGTCAGCTTCTCTCTTATCTCGGTGCCCCTGTGAACCCTGGAGTGGTGGAACGAGGCTTTTTAAATTTAGCTCTTGCCAGAGAGAGAAAGTAGATCAAGTGGAAGAGCGAGTCAGAGAGAAAGGAACAATGAGAGAGTGAGCGGGAGGGAGGCTGTATTGTCTTGCATTGTTTACTGTCAGAGTAAAAATATACACTCTGAAAAAAGGATGCACATGCACAGCTAGTTTGGGACATATGATGATCTTGAGAACATATATTGGCATGACATGCTGTTATCAGCGTGTCATATTGAAAAGTTACATATGAAATTACAGCTCATACGGATATGAGAACAGACTGCTTTATGTGGGGTAAGAAAGATCCAACAAGCTTATTGTCCCTCTTCAAGAACATGAATAGGCCCAAAAGTTGAGACATCCAGGTTGCAATAGTAGCCCTATAGTATCCTGGGTAATCTTCATATTACCAAACTCTCTCTAATAGGGCGGCAGGTTGGCCTAGCGGTTAGTAAGGCCGACCCATCACCGGAGGGCCGTTGGTTCGATCCCCGGTACCACCAGGAGGGTGTATTCCAGCTGTGAGCTGGTGATTGATTGCATTTAACCCCAAAACTTCTCCAGGTGCGTTCAATGGCTGCGCTCTGCCCCCTGACCTGAGTGTGTGGGGTGATAAGTTGTGTGTATATCTAGTCGGGTGTGCAGGAAAAGAATTTCTCTGCATGTATGTGTACGTGATGATTAAAGTTCATTCATCAGCCTGTTTCCTTTGTCAAAGTTTATTTGTATTGCAGGTGATAAAACAGCCATTAAAGCATGCTTCCGGTAGCCATGCTTATCTCTGTCTCCTGTTGCCAAAGATAATGTAGCTCTGTTAAAACTAGAGCTACAATATACCTCTGCTTTCTGTTTTGCACTATAAATTTTGACAAATAAACACTTGCCTCTGTCTTGTTTCACAGTGCTTGGACCACTGAGCTGTTAATTCCATGCGAGTTCCCAAATCTAAAACATCTGTTGGAAAGACACAGATGTTTCCAATAATGTAACCTGCCCATCACGTTCAGTGGCCGGCTTCAACGAGGCAGGCAGACAAGGCACCAGCCTCTACTGATAGAAATACTGGTGCCATTCTTGTCTAGTCTTACAATTGAAGTCACTAGGGAACTTTATTGAAAGTGTACCCAATATGTTTTAAGGTGTAGAAGTTGGAGGGTGCCAATTTTTAGGAATTGAACTCCACTGTCATCCCTTATTGAACCAATCATTAGATTTATTAGAGAATTTGAGTCCATCCTATACCCTACAATGACCTGAAATGTAGGGAGAGGACGTGATATGAGCTTTGTTGGGGGGAAAAAAGGCAAAATTTGATCTATTTTGAAGGTCATTTTGTGTATCAGATGTGGTGACATGGTTATATGGTAGACTACGTGGTTTAGATCTTGAATTTCAAGTTTATTTATACAGCCAGGGTCCAGTATCCATATCCCAGATCAGTCAGGGTCCAGTATCCATATCCCAGATCAGTCAGGGTCCAGTATCCACATCCCAGATCAGTCAGGGTCCAGGACCCACATCGCAGATCAGTCAGGGTCCAGGACCCATGTCCTAGATCAGTGAGCGTCCAGCACCCATGTCCCAGATCCGCCTCCAGGGCCGCTGTGTGCAGCAGTTTCCTGAAGAGGTAGGTTTTGAGTTAAGACTAGACGATTTCCAAGGAATTAGTTTCCCTAGTTGGTTCAAGGGAGATAGGGAGCTCGATAGTAGAACGCTCTGCTGCCTGATGATTTCTTTTCTTTCTCGGAGTAGAAAGGTAGCCAGCATCCTGTGAGCGAAGGGCGCATGAGGGTACAAACCTTTGAGCGTGATGGTTCTGAATACCTTTTGATTTATTTTTCCCCCACTTCTTCACCTGCCTGCCCCCAACTGGTTTGTCCATTTCACATTTTGTATTTTTAAGCTGACACTGTAGTGGTTGGAGGCAAATTTTTTCCCTACATCTGAACCTGTGAACTGGAAAGTGATGGAACTAGAAAGAAAGCAATGTTTTTCTCTACTCACACACAGGAAAGAAAAAGAAAGGGGGAGGATTTCATGCAAAACATCTATATGTGGCATATTCATTGAAATGTCCATGTGGATTGTATTATGTCGGAAAGCCTGAGAAACCTCAATGAAAAGTCTCCTGTAGCCAGACGTGGCCATGGTGTATGCAGGCTAAGGTTTCAGGGTGCTGGAGATGCTGACGCCCCTGAGGAGGGGAGGTGGTGAAGGAGCGATTTTCCGTACACAGAGGAACGTTTTGGATTTGCTTTGAAGCTTTGAATGAGGAATCACGTAAACATCTGTGTTTGACATTGCATGCGTCGCTTTTGATTATTGTTTTATTGATGACAGAGGTCGTCTATAAATGATAACCACGTGTGTGTATGTGACAAATAAACTTCTTGAACTTGAAGGCCAAAGGTTAAAATTTGTTTTTAAACAAATATGGTGACACAGCATTAGCAGCACAGCACAGCATTAGTAACGCTGTACAATGCATGCTATGTGTGTTTACGTCTCTTCATCATGGTTATCATTATCTACTGTTGCCGTCGGCTGCCAACTTGTTTGAACACGACACGTCAGTGAGTTTCGGATTTGCTGCATAGAGTTGCAGTGCATTTTATCTGTTTTTTAAGCTGCGCTATTTCACCTCCCACTTTTCTCTCCATTTTGTTTACAATGTGACCTTCATCATTAGCTCAAGATGTTTATTAGTAATATATATATATATGTTAGTCATTTTCCAACTTCTCAGCCTCAGATCAGGAATCGCTGAGCGTCAGTTTTGAGAATTTGAGACGTCAGGGGCAGCTATACATCAGCATCCTTGGCCCAGGAATGCTGCAGATCTCAGGCGAGGTATTGTCATTTTTTGTAATACCAATATTTTTTCCAGTATTTCAATACCACTGTTTTAAAACAGTACTTTGTGAAAGAAAGCACATTTCACTAGTTGTAAGAGCAACTTATTTCCAGCATATGATATTGACATACCATTTGGTAAAGAATCAGACGACCGTACAAGAGTTGGAGGCTTGTCAGTACCTTTCACTGCCTTAAAATTCATACTGGTGTCTGAGGTTGGTACAGTAGCAATACGCTTGTTTTTCTGATACATTCACTGCAGCTATAGTGGAGTTTTTCTATTGCGCAAGTGGTGTGCTGTACCTGCTCTCAGCCTCCCATGAGTGCGGCACAGTATTGAGCACTTTTGCCCCCGTTTGTGCACCAAACATAATAGAAAAACATATTTTACAGTCTACGTGTGGATGCAGCAGAGTATACTAATGCAGTGGAACGAGTTCTCCGAGTGAGTTGTGAAGAGCGTATGAGAGGAAATGTCAGGGCCAGCTGTGCATCACCACCGTTGGTCCAGTGGGAATGCTCTCCTCATGTGCCTCCACTGACCTTTTTTATTATTGGTCTAATGTTGGAGGTATGGGGGCTTTTGAACGTGCACAATGATGTCCATAAATGTTTTGCAACTTGTGGTTGTATGTCAACATTTGTGATTGTGTAAAAAAAAAAGACTTGAAGCTGCACATCAACTTTTGCACACAGAAAATTAAACGCACAGCTCAATTTTACATGCGACATGTCAGAGAATATGATTCTTCATGTAATACACCATCTACGCATATACATTTTTGGATGACATTTGACATGCATGTGATGATCCAACAGGGATGTTGAGCAATGGGGTCTGAGCAGAGAGCATTGTTGCCAGTTCTGCTAAATACAAGTAGGATTCAGCTTGTGTTTTATGAAGGTCACAACTGAGGTGACAACCAGTGCTGGGTCTGTCAGTTTATGAAAATAATTCCTCATAAACATGAACTTTATGAGAACAGTTTTAGTGTTATATACTATAATGTACAATAAAGTTCACTGCACTACAACATGGTAAAAAAAATAGATTAGATTAGATTAGATAGATGAGATTAAATGGCTCTTTATTGTCCCCGAGGGGAAATTGCAGTTTGCAGCAGTACAAAACAAGAGAGAGGCACACATCACTATACAATAAACAAATTTAAGGGCAACAAACTGTATAAAAAAGATCCTCAAAATATACAAAAAAAAAGAAATGTACAAAAAAATAAGAAATATACAAGTAGTGCAAGGAGCAATAATTTAGTGTAATTTATTGTAATGACCTTTGACTCAGATGCTTGTCTCTGATTCTCTGTCTTTCAGTCTGTTTCCCCGCCTTGTTGTCTTTCTATCCACCTCACCCAACTACTTGAATGACTATCAGACCCTTTCTGTCTGGCTAACTGTTTTTGTTTTGCCTCTTGTTTTCAGGCTGCCAAGAGCAGAGAGAAATGGAGGAGAGGCAGGCACCGAACACAGACTGAAGAGCTGCAGACTACACGATTGTTATTGTGTATCAGTGTGTGCCTGTGTGTGTGTGTGTGTGTGTGTGTGTGTGTGGGTGGGTGTGCACATACGCCCTGAGCTGAGAGCACTACGGAGATAAAGACTGAAGCCCAAGCAAGAATATGGTCCAGCTATCCGCCTCAACCTGCCTGCTGGGAGGCCTTTTGGGTAAGAGAGGCGTGTGTGTGTGTGTGACTACTGTATGTGTGTGTGTGTGTTCTCTCTGCAGTGCATTGTTTTTTTTCCCTGTGTGAAAATCTCAGAATTGAGTGTGCATGTGTGTACACGTGTGAAGGAGAAGGACAGGCCAAAGATGAGACAGAGATTTTGTAATTGTGTGTGTGTGAGGGTGAGACTAAAAAGAGGCCATGATACAACTAGATGGTCACACACAAGTTTGTGAACCTACAGGGGGGGGGGGGGTCATTATGATTATCATTATTATTATTATTATACCGGAATTACCTCATAAAATCAAATCTTAATGAATATATCCCAAATAAAGAACATGCACAAATAAATATAATATACTTTATTTTTTTTTATTTAACAAAACTCCTCAATATCCCTGTGTGCAAAAATATGTGAACTCCTTCAATCAATAACTGGCTCCTCCTTTATCAGTGATGACTTGGAGTAAACGTCTCTTTGAGCCACTGATCTGCATCTCTGCATCTTCCAGGAGGGATTTTCTCCCAGTCCTCTCCTCACAGAGCTGAGCCAACTCAGTGAGCTTTGAGGTCTCACATCAACAGCTGCTTCAGCTTCAGGTCCTCCGACAGCATCTCACTTGGATTTAAGTCAGGACTTTGACTTGGCCAATCCAACACACTTCTTCCTGAGTCATTCTTTGGTTGATTTGCTTGAATGCTTAGGATCGTCGTCTTGTTGAACAGCCACTTTCAGCCCAGTTTTAGCTCTGGGACAGATGGCCTGATGTTTTGTTCATGAATTCTTTGGTTTCCCTCAGAATTCATGACTCAAAAGAAACAGCCCAGACCATGACACTTTCACCACCATGCTTGACCGTAGGGAAAACGTTATTTTGGTTGGTGGTGGGCAGTTTTGGGTGGTTATCAAACCTGACATTTTTGATTGCAACCAAACAGTTCAGTTTGGACTCATCCCTCCAGAGAACAGACGTCCAGAAATCCTCAGGTTTGTCCAGGTCGTCTCTGCAAACTCAAGCCAGGCTTTTTTTTGGTTCTTTTTAGACAGTAGAGGTTCTTCTTGACTCCCCTTCCATGAATGCCGTTTCTATTTGGTGTTTTTATTGTTGATTGCTGATGGAGCCCAAATCTTTTTGATGTGACTTTCTAACCTTCCCCAGACTGATGCTCACTCCCCACCCACTCCCCTGTCTCTTTCTTTTGGACATGGGGTTAAGGGGTTAATGTGGATGTTGCCATGATTCACTGTTCCTCCCTGTGGAGCAATAAATTAACACATTTCATTTGGAAACAGTTTGTTAGGTGGACACACACAGACACACGCGCACTTCTCTCTTACCTTTCCTTTGTGCTGTTCTTCAAATGGATCATCGATCACATGTTGGTTTGTCGCAACCTTCAGTCATGCATGTGCGCGCGCACACAGACACATTTTGTGTATCGCATTTTGGGAGGAAATGTTTCAGAAAAGCAATTGTGATCATTGTGAGAACGATGTGGTTTAGGCTGTAGGCTAGTGGAGTAACTGTAGCCTAAAACAGCTGGACCATTTGATTTAGAGGCTACAATGATCTGGCTGAGAGAGAGAGGACCACCACCTTTTGGATTCAAAGGTTAAGACTGGGGATAACCTCGCATGAAACAGGATCTTTCTTTGGTAGCATTTGCTCGACAAATGTCACCTCAGGTGTGTGGATGGAGGGGTCAGCTTTCTAAGGCACTGTGTCCTCAGACGTGGAAAATGTAAAATAGCCATTTCTATTTGTTTTCATAATGTTGTCATGCTGAGTAAAACGACAGTGGAACACTAGCTGTCTGAGTCTCATGCAATGTTGGACTCGCTGCTAAGAAAATAATATACACTGTATGATCAACTCTCTACTGTACAAACAATCCCTGGAGCCACATGCCTTCACACGATGAGATGTTTTGGCCTGCAGCCGAAATAAATCAATAAATAATAAATAAATTATCCCTTAGAGGCAAATTGAGCAAGAAGAAACTTGGCAGTTTACATGACTTCCTGTTTCAATAACTCACAGTTTCATACATTTTCTCTCTTGTTTATTACTTTTGGCAAAAGCTGTTTAAATTTCCCAATGGGCAGGACTTTATTTCTTCATTGACGTTTATGAATTACCATTTCAAAGATGGTTTGTGAACATTTTCACAATACAAAACAATACAAAATTTGTAAGTGCGAGGGCTCTGCCTCTATATAGCCATGCTCTGTGTGTTTGTGTGTTCGTTGATGTGTTTGTGTGTAACGCTTTTTGCAGTGCGTACTGCTTAGGGGAATTTCAGTATGCACTGTTCACACCTCCAGAGCCCCAAGAGACCCAAGAGCCCTGCATATAAGAAATACAGGGCGCTCGTACACCAGACAATACGGTAGTCACACAAGCAACCAACTCAAGGCTGGTGCATGGTACATCCACACACCAGGAAGTAGCTCAGTGATTTTCTGACTGTAGTGTCTAAGTCAACACACAAGTTATTTGAATTTCCAATCATTAAAGAAGATGTTGTACATTATCCAATAGTCTTGGTCAGACTGTATTTCTAAGGAACTTTCAACATGCAGTTTTGTCACAAATACAAATGCAGATAAAAACAAGTAAGAACAAGCACTCCAAGATCGACCCCAGAGCGTGAGTGTGTGTTCATGCGGGTGGATATGAATGCACTCTGGAAAATCGGTTAACTGTGTCTTAATTTGGCATGTTCATTCTGATTGCTAAATGCAGTTCATACAGCTGACAAGATGAAGGTGCTTAATTTATTCCAGTTGTTGCCTTTTGCCTTTTACCTTTTGCTTGTTGAGCTGACCACCTGCAGCCTCCATTTGTACGGCCAAAAGGGCAACGCCTTAGTCTTTTGGTTAATCGCCACCACATGATTGCCTAAAGCTGAGACTGAATTCAAAGTTATTTTGGAGCCATTATGTCCAATAACTTCAGAAGCGAGAGGATGTTTGAACTAACTGCACATGTGTTGATAATGCTGGGTCAATATGTGGTCATGCTAAGTCAAACTGCACTGTACACACTGCACAGTATTCTGAATAATAGCTCACAACATAGCAGCTCAGAAGCGGTTTATTGGCACCTTCATATTCCTTCCAGAAATATTTCTGTACACTTGAATTAACAGAATATTCTGAATCTCATCGTGGGAGCTTATGTAGACTGAGAAAACCAACACTGAAGAGTTTAGGGTGTATTACTGCCTATTAATGATCCTGAATACTCTACCCAGAATATGAAAGGGATATTAATGTGAATGTAAACTCCTAGAGGTATTGTTACAGGTGGGAGGATTGGCTCAATGACGTTATCTGGGTCAATGCAATGTTTCATGAGTTTTTCTCATGAATGGACTGGAGCCGCCCCCTGCAGCATTGATAGATCCATATCCCTCTGTATCCACAGAGGCCAAGATCGTGCATATAGACCTGATAGTTGTGGAGCTAGGGCCACAAGGCAGCATATGTGGCCAGATTGTTTGAATCAAACTTTGTAACCCACACATTGTTAAAATCAAATCAAATCGAAATCCCGTTTATTTGTATAGCCTTTAATCACCGGTACAGTCTCTAAGGGCTCACAGTGCCCAACATGTGAAAACAATAAATGGTTAGTACACAACATCCCCCAGCCTTAGACCCTCACAGAGGACAAGGAAAACCACAAAACCTATAGGGAAAATTGGGAGAAACCTTGGGAGAGGCTACTCAGAGAGGGATCCCCCTACCAGGACGGTTGGGCGTGCAAAAGATGCCGAGTTTGGGCAAGCAGCGTATACACAATGTATAAAAGTTTATTATGGTGGGACATCCAGATCTGATGGGGCGGCATCACAGCAACGGCAACTCAGTCAGCGTCATCATAGGACTAGGGGACCACGCAGGCGCCAACACTGCCCAGATAGGAGAACGCAACGCCCGCTCAGTCAGCATCGTCCTAGGACTGCCGGACTGCAGCCTGGAACAGATAGGAGACACACCCACACACACCCATACACACACTCTCACTCACATAGACAAACATGACCAGCATCAGTGGACAGGAACAGGTAGACCAGGAGAACAGGACATGTAGATAGGATGCTAGTATCCATCGGCAGGACCCTGAGCTAGGATGAGCTAACTGGTCTAGCCTTACTCTGAGAAGAGACTGAGCCACTCCCTCAAGGCTGGTCAAATGATAAAGAGAATAAATGGGTTTTTAGCCTTGACTTAAAGACTTCGATAGAGCCTGCCTCTCTGATTGAGGCAGGCAGACTGTTCCAGAGATAGGGAGCCCGGTAAGAAAAGGCTCTGTTACCTGCAGTTTTCTTTCTGACTGCTGGGATAGACAGGTAGCCAGCGTCCTGAGATCTGAGGGCGCGTGGCGGTTTATATGGTTTAATCAAATCGGATAAATAGGACGGTGCCATCCCATGTAATGATTTATATGTAAGTAAAAGCACCTTAAAGCAGTCCCACCAGGATCTTGCGGCGTTTTCTTCTGATTATTGCGGCCCAAAATTATTGAATTTGCAGCAGCTTTCATCAAAAATTGTGATGCAATTTGCGATATTTTTCGTGTCATCTTGTGGTAAAACAGCAGGAATTGATGAAAATTTCGAGCCCCCCATCCTACCCAAAACATTGTAAACTGCCCACTCTGTTTTTTAAGTTGTTTTTTTAAAGTAATAGAGTAATCGTCACACATTAATACCTCCTGGGGCCGCCGGCTGAAAACAATTTTTACTACATATGAACTCTGTCTAGTGCCTTTCTTTGTCTTTCATTCCTTTTTAATCCTAGTTTTCTTTACATTATTATTATTTTCCCTTTAGGCTGCAATGCAGCATATCTACAGTTTGCCATTGTAGCACCTGTAAAAAGATATTTTTTTTAATACCTGCCCAATCCCTTCAATGTTTTGTTTAATAATATACTGTGGCATGTAGTTATTTGGTCAGTTCCAGGTTTATTGCACCTGCCAGTAGGTGGCGGAGTGAGCGGTTTGTAGTTCATTTTACTGGAAGACATAGAAGTAGGAGTGGTTGGTCTGTGCCGATAGTGGGGGAGTGGTGTGTGTCCGGTGCTACCTTATAGCCAACTTGCATGCTTTACAAAATATTGCTGCGAAGTAATAAAATTAACGTTTTCTACACCACTAATGCAGTCGCTGTGTAAATGGTGTAACACCATCACATCATTAGTTCACCCGTCACGTTCCTGTCTGCTCTAATCTGTCAGGTCTGTCAGTGCTGCCAGTTTGACACAGAGAAAAGGAGAGAGAGGTCCGGAGCGGAGAACACACATCTAACTAGTTACTGTCCTGTTAGCAGCAAATCAACTTGAACAGTTTATAAAATGATTAGGCTACACCACGGCGCGGCCCGTCCAACGGGCCCAAAGACCCACCGGGATTCGTCCTGGTTGTCCCGATTGGCTACTCCGGCATTGTCCTCGTGTGTAACCATGTCAAAGGCTCAGGATAACAAGAAATCAAATGGTGCAAATTGCATATTTAAATAAAAAAACAACCTCCCGAACATGTAGGAGTGTTAATGTGGAAGCATTGCGCCAATTTGACCGTTTTATGCGGGAATATTGCAGGGGTTTTGGCAAAATTCCAAGCTCTTGCAAGTATTGCGGCAGTTAGTTGAACTTGCGTTAATTCTTGCGATCGCAAGATCGCAACATCCTGGAGGGACTGTTAAAGTCACACCTGGCCTGAATTGGTAACCAGTGTAATGAGGATAGGATGGGAGTTATATGGTCGAATTTCCTAGTTTTCGTCAGGATTCTGGCAGCAGCATTCTGGACCAGTTGGAGTTTTTTAGTGCGCCCAGTAGATAAGCCTGAAAAAAGGACATTACGAATTCTGGATGATACAAAGGCAT
Source organism: Hoplostethus atlanticus (assembly GCA_034670405.1). Lineage (NCBI taxonomy): Eukaryota > Metazoa > Chordata > Actinopteri > Trachichthyiformes > Trachichthyidae > Hoplostethus > Hoplostethus atlanticus. The sequence goes on from JAXDDX010000001.1 coordinate 15,674,584, forward strand.
GTACTAAAATTTCTGCGTCTGCCTCTGTTAGCATGGGTCGAATTTTGGCAATATTGCGTAGATGATGAAACGCTGTTTTAGTGGTCTCCTTAATGTGCAACTCGAATGAGAGGGTAGGGTCGAATTTTACCCCAAGGTTTTTAACGTATGGGCTCTGGGAGATTACACAACTATCAAAATTTAGAGTACTATTCTCAAATATGTGTCTATGTCTAGCTGGTCCCACAATCAGCATCTCAGTTTTGTTGCCATTAAGAAGTAGGAAGTTTAGCGACATCCAACATTTGACCTCCGATAGGCAGGCCTCTAGTTTTTGGAATTGGGTGTTATGGGTTGGTTTGACTGGTATGTAAATTTGGGTGTCATCGGCGTAGCAATGGAAGTTAATGCCAAATTTGCGAATGGTGCCACCAAGTGGTAGCATATAGATAGAGAATAGCAGTGGTCCTAGGACAGAGCCTTGTGGCACACCAAAGTCCATATTGCAACACTCTGTTGTTGTAAAAGACGCGGTGTGATCTATCGAGTAGATAAGACCTAGCTGTGATTCTTTTTTTTGTTTTTGGCAAGTGACCAGGACTTAGGCAAGGCAAGTAACTCGGTACAGAAATAAAAGTCTGCTGTGATACTTTGCTATTGCCTTGTGACATCTGTAATATGGCTGTCTTGAACCCTCATGGCCAGCTCCCTTGAGGGAATTTTTAAATTCTGTTGTATTCTCTCCTTTCCTCTCCTCACGTTGAACCAAGCTGCAATGTCAATGTTTGAGAATGAAAAAGAACGGGAATTCATGTTTAGAGCAGACACACATATTGACAGACACGTATTCCATTAAACGTGTCAAAAATGTATTTGTTTGATCTGCTTTGATTTCAGAGGAAACAGAGTAGGTTTTCGAGTAGAAAACAAAGTTTGAAGTACGAGCCAGTGACAAGCGGTCTGTTCCAAGTGCCAGACTGCGGTGAATACAAAATGTGTGGTCTATTAACAGAGAGACAGTGAGAGAGACACGTGGGAGAGAGACAAGAAAGGGAAAGAGAGAGGGGAGGAGAGAGAGGTGTCTGTTTTTTGTTAAAAGTAAAAATTGGGTGGTAAAGTTGACATTGACAGGGACAGTGGGAGCTGGAAAAAGAGGCGCGGGGGGAATCAGAGGCCAGCTGAGTCTTTGTGGCTTCAAAGACAAGTTCATTCAAGCCCCTGAGGTCTGGCAAGTCCAGAACATTTCAAGGTGTTTAAAGTCCAGGCCAACCGAAACTCTTATACAATATGGACCATGTAGGCAAACACATTATTTTTTTTGTAATTAGTATTTTATTGAATTTTTATATAAACATTGTCACAATCTGGTCATCAAATCATCAAATAATCTCCCCATTTCGCCACATATTTCTCAGTCCTGTCCTTAAAGCTGAAACAAATTTGTTAGTATGATGCCACTTTTGCCAACTCTTTTCCTCCAGTTTCTCATAATAATTTGTTTTGCCACCATTACACCGGTCTGAATAAAGTCCGTGGCTCCACAGTGAGATGTCATTTGTGGATCATTGAGAACATATAGCCTCGGGCAGAGCTCAAAATTGGTCTGGGTAATGTTTTTTATACGTTCATGAACCTTTAGTTGCAAATACTTCCAGATACTACTTCTGGGCAGATTGTATTCATTAACCAACCTCTCAAATTACTTCAGACTATTTCCCTCATATAGGTCTGCTAATGTTTATAATTCCTTCCATACGAAGGAACATTTGCCAATGCGTAACTTTGGGTTATTCCAAATACAGGATTCAGAGTTAAGATACACATTCAGATGATAAGCTTGAGAAACCTTCTTCCATACATTGTAGAGGTTGGCTATGATAGGGTGAGATTGTAAATCAGAGGGTATTTTGCTAGACAGGGCATTTATAGGGGCAAGTGGGGAGAACAGTCTACGTTCAATCTCAAACCAGGGAGGGGCCCTTTCAGTTGGCAATGTCCACTGAGCTATATGTCTCAGGCAGAAGGCATAATGATACAATACTAGTTAATGGAGATTTATTTAGAATTCCTTGAATATATCATTTATCTCACTAGATTTGGTTGCCAGGTTCCCATCACCAGCCCTCACCGCTGCTATAGAAGATTTGGATTCTTTCTGCTTAATGTACCTGGCCAGAACTTTTCCCACTTTATCCCCTGACTCAAAAATAGTCTGTCTGGCCCTAAACAGAAGAAACTCAGTTTTCTTGGATAATATAGTATTGTACTTATATTTAAGGTGAGTCAATTTTTTTAAAACCTCTTCGGATACATTCCTTTTCAATTTGGCCTCAGTATTCTTAATTCTCTTTTCTAAATCTATGAGCTTAGCAGCATTAACCTTCTTTTTATGAGAGGCATATTGAATAATCCCCTTAGAAAGGCCTTCATGGCCTCCCATGCCACTATGGCAGAGGGAGCTGTAGGGACATTGGTCTCCAAATACAGTCTAATTTGTGCCCTGAGCTCCTCCTTCAACCCTGCATCTCGTAGTAACGATGAATTAAAGCGTCATATCTGTGATCTCACCGTCTCCTGATATGGGATCATATCTAGTCTGACCATAGCATGATCTGTTAACAGAATGCTATCAATAGAACAGGGCAGTGTGGCGGGTAGTAAGGACCTAGAAATAGAAAAAGTCTATTCTTGAATAAACTTTATGGGCTCCTGAGTAGAAAGTATAATCCCTGTCTGTCGGATGGTTCAACCTCCACACATCTGTAAGGCCCAAAGAAGTACACCTTAACAATTAGAACAGAGTCAGGCACTCTACTAGATGTTGGCTTACTGCAATCAAGGATTTTATCTAAATCAATATTGAAATCTCCTCCTAGAATTATGGGATAATGTCCAATATCATGCAAGCGTATACTTTGGCCAGGATCAAGGTCTGCCCTTGGATATCTGCTAGTACTAACAAATCTGCCCTCCTCATCCTTAACCTCCTATCTGAGTCTGAACTGCAAACATTTCTTCATTAATATAGCTACTCCTCGACCTTTAGATGACCCAGCATTAAAGGATACATGCCCCACCCAATCCCTGCGTAGTTTAACTGATTCCTGGGGAGAGCTGTCTGTTTCCTGCAAAAATACTATATGTTGTTTTTTAGTTTTCAAATGCCTCAAAATCATCTTCCTTTTAATTGCACACCCTAGTCCATTCACATTCCAGGTGGAATAGCACAATGTCTTATTATTGCTGGTCATTGACAATATTTGTGTATTTAGCTGAGTGTTCATTATTTTACCACAATGTAAAATCAATGCTGCACTACCAAAAATGATAGACATGACCAAAAAATGAACTGATAAAACATAAAGCAAACACCTCAGTGACATCCGCAAACACCAGATATCGCACCAGTCTGCCATAAAGAAAATTAGAACAAAGAACAAAAATAAAACAAAACGGTGATCCGCTTAGGTCCATAACTTACAGAACAAGTGGAGCCTAAGTGCCATCTGCTTTGGGTATATATATCCAGAAATGTGTTCAGATAGCGGGTTAGCAAAAGAAAGTGATGACAGGCAAACTGAGTGATTCAGGTCCTGTATTGGGAAAGAAACACACCTCCGCAGGTCCAGACACCCCATAAGCTTAATAAAAACAATCAGCAGAAGAGGAAAAGGTTACACATGAAAAGCCCTGGGGCTTTACGGCTGCTGTGCTTGTACGAGCCTTGAGTGGTTACTAACACAAATAACGGGCTCGCCAAGTGCGGGACAAGTGTTTTATTGCGCGTACAAACAGATTTTATTTTGGCGTCAAGGCTCTGTGCAACGTAGACAGCCAAGTGAGGCAGGGAGCATTGGTAGCATCCCTCCCCTATGAACCAGAGCCCACAGGTGGATGCTGGGTGGTGGTGGGGTAGCAGTAGCAGTAGCAGCAGCGACAGAGCAAGCACAGTAAGCAGCAGCAGAGAATGAGCGAGTCGGTTTGACAGCTTAAATACACCGCCCAATTTGACACGTCAGCTGACTGCATGCTAGTGTATGGTGTTGTGGCTAGAAAAACCTGTTTGACCATTGAAGCACCCCCGCCTGCCTGTCTCTGCCGCAATCTATTACAACAGACCACACAACCACACAATGCAATCCTTTAATGCCTAACAAATTTTAGCACACACACACCCTATCTCTCTCTCACACACACATGATGTCATTATGGCAACACTTGAATCGATGAGAAATTTTGGCACTGTGTGGTCTACAATTAAAGGCAACAGAGTCTATTATGAAACCTATACTGAAAACTATACTTAAAATAAATAAAAATAAAACTATCGAAAATGAGAATGAATGGATATAAAACACATTCAACTGGAGCTTCAAACAAGCCATTAACTCTTCATCAGCAACATTGATAGAATAAATCTAAATGAATCTAAAATGAGATTCCTCATCCGCATCAAAACAACAATCGGCCCCTAACTATCTGCATTTTCTGACAATCGGGACCGATAGCAGGTTGTCTGAAAGCTACACGGCCCCGTCTGTCTCTGGCTGAGAGGCTGAGGGATATTGAGCTGCAGCAGACCTTTAACAGCAAGCAACAGCCCACTCTATTGGCGGCAGGCAACACCAAGAACAATCTGACAACAACTCGGATGCTGTACATGGATGAGTGAGATCATGGCCACGAAACTGTGTAGGGCTAAGGGAGCACAGGGGGCGTTAATATGAGTGCATTGCCACCTCAAGTCTGGAATAGACCGACTTCTTTTCAGCTTCTGCTTCTTGGCTTATAATTTGTCACATTGACCAAATAACTGTCTTGTAGGTCATCAGCCATTACTCCACTCTGTCCTCAGAAATGTAGCAGGTATAAGCGGGTTTAGAAGTTTTGTTGAGTCTGGACACTGAAATATACTGTCATTCATTAACACCTATGTTGTGACGTTTTGAGCCCACCGCTCTTCGGACAAAACAGGTTGTGGTTTTATGAGAATGGGTTATGGACTCCACATGCTGTCACATCTCGTAAAAGTCAGTTTTTGTTACATTGGTAAGTCTGCTTCTTTCCTAATAAAGTTTACTGCTGTGTAACGCGTATTGACACAGTGCAGTCCAATCTTTACGATCAGACCTCAGAAATTGCATTGAAATGAAATAAAAACTAAGCAGCTAGTGAATGAGGTTGTCTCATTCTCACTGAGACCGGAATACATAGTGGAGGTTTTACATAATATACATAAGGTTACAAAGTGCTTCACAACCAAGACAAACAAAGATTAATGGGATGAATAAGACAGAAAGAACAATGAGGTACAAAACAGTAAAAGCCAAACGGATAAAGCGAAAGGAATCAATCAATCTCAGACGAGGCAACAAGGATAAGTAAAAGCCAAATATCACGGAAGGATCAGAGGATCCCAGGCTTCCCCAGGCTCTATATGGGATCAAAAGATCAGCGATAACTGGGGGCCAGGCCATGCAAGGCCTTAAAACCAATCAGTAAAACCTTTAAGTCAATGCTAAAACTGACAGGCAGCCAGTGAAGAGATGCCAAAACAGGGGAGATATGATCCTGCCTCTTAGTTTTGAACACACTGGAGGCGCTCTGGCTGCTTTTGGTTCAGGCAGGTAAGCAGGGCATTGCAGTAGTCCAGGTGAGAGGAAATAAAGGCATGTGTAATCCTCTTTATCACTGAAGTTCAAGACACCGCTAGCTTTTGAAAGTGTGAGATGCATAAACAAATGCCTGGAAACTATAGTGGAGGTAAAGAACTATGTTTTATTTCTATAAGGTGGAGATGCTGAGGGAGTAGAGGTCCTGCACCAGGAGCAGCCCAGTATCAGCTACAAGAATGACGTCATATGGAGATGTAGCCTGGGCTCTCTTGGCCGCACTGTCAATAGTTGATAACAATGTTAGGTAACGTGAGTCAAATCATGTAGAGTGGTAAAAGGGAGAGGTTTGCTACGGTCCATTAAACTGTAAAATCACTACTGGGCTTGTAGTGAATGAAGCTGAGACCTTTACAGTCAACACACTGTCATACAGGCTGCAGTATTTAGTGGTCTCTGTGTGCAGGGTGGCCTGGTTTAGAGTAAGATTCCCAGCCTGAGTCATTGTCCCACACCGGCCTGCTAGCTCCCACAGCGTCTGAAACGTCTACAAGGAATTTGGTTGGTGTGATGTCAAGCGGGCTGGAAGACGGTCTCATGTGTGAAATGGTGTCCATTAACCTCAAGAGAGACTGACCTAAACTGACTCAGGGTATCTAGATGAGGACATCTTAGACTTGATGTCCTCAATGTTATCTAAAAGGAAGGTTAAAAACTTGTCACAGTCAGCATTTGAGGAAACTTGAGACACCAGGGGGTCCATAAGGCGATCAATAGTTCCAATAGCTTGCTCTTGCATCTTTCATTTTCTGATCATAAGATATTAATAACTCCTTCATGTGCTCATAATGGACCAGGAGCTTAAGTGCTTTTCCACTTCCCTTCACTTCTACAATTCCTTTTTAGGCAGCGGATTCGAGTTAGTGCAGGACACTGAGTTAGTGCAGAACAAAGATCATTAGGTTTAGTGGGGCGATAAACAACCAGACCTCGAACATAAGCACCTCAAAGCTAGAGAAATCATTAATCGCTGATGGGCTACATCTAAATGACCTCTACATCTAAACAACAGCTAGCCCTCCACCACGACCACTAACAAAATAAAGTAAATGTCCTATTGTTGATCTCCCATTAAGAAGAGCCAGCTTCACACAGTCTGAGGGAGAGTAGCAGGGGCTTGTGCAATGGACTTCTTAGTAAGGTGACAACATAATGCAGTGATGAATGGAGCGTGTCCAGGTCATGCTGGGTCTGTTATCCTGGGGTTTCTAGGTGTGTTGACTGAGTTTTTCTAGGGGTCTGACAGTCAGTCGACTAATTGAGACAGAACAAGAACATTAACGTTTTAAACGAGGAAATAGAATACGTCCCTCACATGTAATTTCCCCTAACGAGCTGGGCCTGGTATGTGGCCGTCGTTCTCTCATCCCATCAGGAAGCTGTGGTGTTCGTGTCTGACTCAGATGGTCTCTGGTCTCTACTCAGGGCTTTTTGTTCAGTTCCTTTGAAGTACTTTGAGGCAATTCTGTGTTTGAAAAAAAAGAAGATGGTGAAAGAAAGAAAGAAAAATGAATACCAGTTTTTATATCAGACCTCTGCACCTGTATCCCATCATATGCGTTGCCTTGATCTTAATGTCTAGTTCGGCTTGTCATTCATATCAACCAGATCCTCTCCTCTCAGTAACAAGAAGAAGACCTTAATGCTCGCACAGGTGTTGGGATTTTTTTTCCCTTTCACACTCAGTGTGAGACGTGGAAGAGTCAGAATAAATCTGCTGGGACTTCTGAAGGCCTGAGCAGGTCAGAGGAAATTCCTCTTCTTAGTCATCCCAAGCAGTATAATTGAGAACACATTTTGACCAAATACTGGACTGACAGATTGGCATGGGTCATCCATTCATGGATTCAAGGATCTGGCTACCAAGGCGGGTGTCAGTCAGACCTGCTGTGTAATATACAGCCTTTTAACATTTGAAATGACAATATAACGCCTAATTTTGGCCAGATTGCATGAAATTTTGTTTGAAAAGCCTTTCCAGATAACACAAACAACACAGGCAGTGGTCTGTTGAGCAGTGGAAAAAACATCACATGGTCAGATGATGCTTCACGCAGTTCTCAACATGAGGTTACTTATGATTGTAACCAGTGATATTATTTGTAACGCTATAATAATAATAACTACTAATAATAAAAGGTATTTTTAACAATATGAGTGACCCTAATCTGCCTTAGGTAAAAAAAAGAAAAAAAAGAACAAACATACGATAATAATAAAATACAAGTAGAATAAATGATAATAAAAATGGCTTTCAACAGAAATGTGTTTTCAGAAGTGATTTAAAAGATGACCCCCATTCTGGGTCTCCTCAGGCAGGGCGTCCCAGAGCCCAGGGGCCCTGACGGTAAGAGCCTGGTCACCTTTAGTCCTTAGCCTGGACTCTGGAACAGCCAAGAGGGTCTCAGGCTGCGTACTGGCTCATAGGGGTCATTGATACTTTCAGCGGGTAGAGAGATCTGATTGATACATATCAGTCGATCTGTCTGATCCGTCAATCCAGCCTGTAATTGTGGGTATGCATGTGTTTGTGTGCGGGTGTGTGTGTTGCACAAGGTCCTTCTTGCATGGACTCATGTTTCCTGCAGCTTTTTAAATAGAGGTCATTGGACACTCTATGTACAACATGGCTCTGCAATTAATCCCGTGCTCTGTGTCGCCCCTTGTAGGCCTAATACAGCTAGTACCTGCTCTGATGGCCCCGACGCCGCCCAGTCTGTGCATGGCCTTGAAGACGCTCAACAGCAGCCTTACCCATAGGCGACGATACATGGTAAGAGAAGGGATTGAAAACATGACGCACATGACAGTGGTGGTGGGTGCACTTTCAGAATTGGCCTGTGGAAGGTCAAGTCGAGGTTATCTGCAATAGCCCTCAATCACAGTTACAGTCTCAAGGGGCCGTTTAACCGTGAAATTGATTGATTGAACAATTGAAGCTATGCATTAGTGCTTGACCATTGTCAAAATCAAACACCTCTAGGCCTTCCTACAAGCAACCTCGCGTGCTAGGCTAGACCTCTGCACCTGTATCCCATCATATGCTTTGCCTTGATCTTATTGAATGTGAGGCAGGGTGGTACTGGGAAAGAGCATACTTGCTCTGCAAAACTTTTCTCTGTCTAAATAAAGTTTGAAAAAAAAGTCATTCCATTGACCTCCAGAAGCTGTACTAGTGGGAGTTTGCGAGTTTGAGAGATGTTGTTTCATTGCCCACAGCGTTGATAGCAAATGTCAACAGGAGGCTATAAAGCAATTTCTCAAAAAGACAAACCGGTATGAAAACCTTTTGAGGGTTCGGTGAGGGAGCTTGACTAGTGAAATGCATACGCTTCCTCAGATACTAAACCTTCACTTGTCGTTTCTCACTCGCTCTCTTTCTCTCCTTCTTTACTTTGAGTTACAGAAACACAACTTCCCCATTAACTTCACCATCAGGGTTCACTATGAGGAAGTCTTCAAACGCTCCAACATCAGCCGACTGGTAAGAGACACCATCTCTCTCCTTTCTCTTTGACAAGGGAGGGATTCAATGAATCAAACTATTGTGGGAGGAGGTCATTCCTAAGAGGGTGTGCATACACACTTCCAACTACACATCAAGTCCATAACCTGAGTTCATCTCCTCTCTCCCAGTGTACTGTACAGATGTGCATGTAGGAGACATAATCTATCTTATATCAGATTTATTGTGTCCCTCCTCCTCCTGGTACATGGTATGCAGGATATGATGGTGCACCTGTGTGTCTGTGCATGCGTAGGCACATGCTTAAGAACAATACATGATAGAAAGTTCATACTTACACCACAGGTACCTCCTATATCGCAGATGGTCTGATTTTGGAGCACCTTGCTGTATAACTGTAAACTGATTTTCTTGAAACTACTATAAATGCTTTCTGCTTTAAGATAGGGCTAGGGTTAGAGTTCACATTAATACCACCTGTAATGTGAAGACAAGTTTGTAGACAAATTAATGCATTTACTAGCATAACTGGTGTTTTAATATATCATGGTGATCATGGGGAGACATTAGGCAGCTTAAGTGCCTCGTCTTGGAGTGGAGTCTCTGCTATCTGTGCTCCTTAGCTGAGTTTCACATCCTGGCCAGTTGGTTCTTCTATAAATGTATATCTGATTTGATCTAATCTAATAGTTACATTTATTCTCCTTTTCTCCCCTATCCTCTCTCCCTACCTCCTGGTGTCTTTTCCTCCCCCTCTCTTCTCTCCCTCTCTCCTCTCTGTCCCTCAGAAGTTACACGTGCAGGGGTTGGAGGAGTTCGTCCTCCAGAGGTTGTGGTTCCTGGTCAACCACGGCGTGTTGAAAAAGGTGGGGATACAAGCCATCCATTTAAAGGTGCTATGCGTAGGAAACGTTACAGATTCCTGTGGATTCCTGGAAGCTATGTATTCCTAACACCAAGTGTCAGTTTTTCTGGTTTTGTTTTGATGGTTCATCTTATTTCTCTATGCTCAGCCAAATCTCATGCTTGATTTACAGTACTGCACACCCACGTCTGCATCTCGTGCAAGCACCAGTCATTTATAGTTATGCACCCTATGATAGCACCTTGGTGCACAGAGCATGCATTGCTTTTGTTTAGCTTTCTTTTTCTTTGTTTTAACAAATCTGTCCCTACGATTTTTCCACTATCTGGTGCATTCTCCAGTATCAGATTTCAGAATTTCAGCGATTTCAGATTTCAAACTCATTGCACTGGACCTTTAATATTCTCTTCTCTTAATATTTGTGATGACACATTCAGGGAGAAATGCATGGAGAAAAGTATGACATGAATATGTTTCCCCTTACAATCACCCCGGTGATCTGTTTCATGCTTTAATCCAGTAGGTCTCCTCCTGTCGACCTCCTGTCAGTAACATATGAGTTAGGGCAGCAGGAAGGTTATGTAGTAGTCGTTATGGTTTTTCTGACAATGAGGTCTGTAGAAATTCCTACTCAGGGATTAACTCTGGCCCAAAATCAAGTTGTCTTTCTTTTACACTTTGTGTGCTACTGATCTGGGCTGTTCAGATAGAACAATGTTTCCAGAATCCTTTTGGCGTCTAGGAAAAGTGGATCAGATTTTATGACTCAAGATAACAAGTCATGCTCTTTCTCACCCAAACTTGTGATAAACTGTTAACAAATGCAATGTCATGGCTCTGATCAACACATACAACACAACAATAAATTAGGTAAAAACACAAATAATGAACTAGTAATAAATCAAAAGGTAAGATTCTGATAAATTGCACCTATTAATAAATCCAAATGGGCTTTGAGAAACTATTAACCAATGCAAAATTAAGGTCTCATAAACTATTGATGGAAATTGCAGGTCATCCGGATTCTGCCAGAGAGGCACCCGTCCCGTCCATACACCTCCGAGCTGGAGAGCCGCTTCAGGGATGCCGAGGGAGTCTTTGTGCAGGCGCATCCCTCTGAGGTAAGCCACAGTGCACACGTTCGTACCACAGCTGGATTCACTTCCCTTCCATGTACAGCTATTCACTAAGTGTATTTTCCTCACAGTTCAAAGATCAAAAAACCTTTGGCACACTGAACCTATTAAGTATTGAACACTCCACTCTATGTTCAGCAGCTGAATTATAGCAGCCTAAAAAAAAAGAATTAACAAAGGACCATCCTGTTGTGATTACGGGTCTTTGCTGACCTCCATGTTAAATCATGTCAGATACCAGGACAAAAGACCAATACCGAGGCCATGTCTTGACATGGTGTTTGAAGAGAGAATGTAAGACAGACAGAGTGAGACAGAGTAAGAGTGTAACTGGACAGATACCCTCAGCTCAGATGCCCTTTCTGCACCACATCCGGCTTGTGTGTTGCACTTAGCGTCTGTTGTCTCTCACAGATGTCAAGGGCTCACACACATTTTCTCAGTCCTCGTTTTGATGCGTTTGATAAATTAATACATACAAAGGTGATAAACTGTTCATAACTCAATCTTTTCATTTCTCTGATTATGGGGCGAGCATAACCCGAGCACCCTGTTCACTTTGGATTACAAACTTGACGGTCTCCAGTGGCTTACCCCCAATTTAGCTGTAATAGCTGTAATGCCTCGACTTCCCAGAGTTAACAATAGAGTTGTGGACCGTAGCTCTGCACTAAATGATGTGTGAAAGTGTGAAAAGAGATTAGCGCTGGGTGAATTCTGGCTAAGGATAATCCTGTGCAACATGAAAAGAAAGAATGTGTTTTCCTCAAAGTCCTGGGTTGTATAGGCTGCACAACACCTTCCCATATGATCTTTAACCAATTAAACTTAATGAAATACAGGGATGGAATATGAAATACATCACTATGAGGAAGTCTTCAAAGTCTCGAACATCAGCAGGCTGGTAAAGGTTTGATGCATTGAATCCCTTTCCTTGTCAGAGGCCTGAGATTGTGGGAGTGGGAGGAGGTCATTCCTAAGAGGGTGTGCATACACACTTCCAACTACACATCAAGTACATAACCTGAGTTCATCTCCTCTCTCCCAGTGTACTGTACAGATGTGCATGTAGGAGACATAATCTATCTGATATCAGATTTATTGTGTCCCTCCTCCTCCTGGTACATGGTATGCAGGATATGATGGTGCACCTGTGTGTCTGTGCATGCGTCGGCACATGCTTAAGAACAATACATGATAGAAAGTTCATACTTACACCACAGGTACCTCCTATATCGCAGATGGTCTGATTTTGGAGCACCTTGCTGTATAACTACTATAACTATACTACTACTAACTCCTTTATGTGATCTTTAACTCCATATGGTCTTTAACCAATCAAAGTTAATGAAATACAGGAATGGAATATGAAATACATCCATTATCATCAAAGTATCTGGAATGATTGATTACCAACAGACATTTGATTCTGCGTCTGTTTTCCTTTGAAATTCAGTCTGTTCTTTTACAGTACTGTAAAACAGACGATACAATACATGATAAGAAAACATTAATACCAAGTACCTGATAAGCAGTAGGGCCACCCTTTGCCTTCAGTCCTTGGATTGCTGAACTGAACTGTGTAGTTTGATATTGGAGCGTTCTCCAAGAAAGAAAGCCTCCAGTTATTTGAGGGATGAAGGAGGTGGAAATCTACTTTGTGCTCTGAGATCCAGGATGTCCCACAAAGGGTCAATGATGTTTTGATGTTTGACTTAATCCTGGTGTTCATGAATCCTCTCTTGAGTGGTTTCTTCGTTTAGCTGTGTATATGGAGGCATCATCATCTGGGAATCTGGGAACATCGTGAGGGAACAGTGTTTTCACCGTAGGGGGCACTTGGTCCTGTAAAATGGCCTCATATTCCTTGGCCATAATACAAGGACCTAATGACTCCCACAAGATGGCTGCCTAAACCATTACAGATCAACCACCATGTTTAACAGCTGGCAACAGACATTGTGGGATCAAGGAATCCTTTGGCTTCCTCTAAATGTGAACCCATCCAGATGTAGGAGAAAGGGTGAACGTCGACTCATTCATTCAATCACTCCTCATACTCATGTTACCTTTTTCCACTGCTCAGGGGTCCAGGTTTTGTTCTCCTTACACCAGGTTGTGCATTGCCTTCGGTTACAAGTGGTTTCCAAATGACAACCCTCCCATAAATACCAGCTTGGTGAAGCTCACGATGAGACTATGTCACAGTGGTGTTGATCCGTGTCTATGTGCCTGCATGTGTGTGAATCTGCTTTACATTGTGTTTGCTTGTGTGTGTTAGGGTGCGTATATGCATGCATGACCTCATATGTGTGTGTGTGTGTGTGTGTCCAGGTGTTCCAGAACGATCTTCCTGAGAGAATCCAGGACATCTGGGACCGGTTGACAGAGGAGCCTGACAGAGTGCCAGAGTCCAGCTGGCGATTTGTCACTCCCAAATCCCTCCTGGACAACTTCCGCCGCACCATGCAGTGCCTCTTCAGCGACTGCTTTGCCAGTGCAGATGGACAGCATGACTGTGAGTATAACAACTCCAGGGGCTGGATACTTTTCTGGGGTAACTATATAACTCGCAAGTCGCAATAAAAACCATGCTACAAATGAAAGGAATTATGATTTATGTCATCCAGATTTTCTGATGTGATTGTAGTGGAATAATGGAAGTGTAGATATAATACTCAAAATACAAAATGATTTGTTACGAAATAGTTACAAGTGCTTTGCACAGGATAAAAAATCCAGTAATGGGCTGTAATATGTTACTCAGTAACACGTTACAGTAATATTATTACTTTCCTCAGTAACAAGTAGTGTAACAAAGTACAACCTCTGTTTTTTATTTGGGGGGGAGTAACAGAAAAGTAATATAACGAGTAGTGTAACAAATTACTTCTCACAAGGAGTAATAAGTTAAGTAATATTATTACTTTTGAAATAAGTAACGAGGCAAACACTGCAGGTCAAAAACAATTTAGAAAAAAAACATGACACAGGACTTCCTGTTGGCTCAGCAACTACAACGTCCTTTGTCGCATGTCATCCCTCCTCTCTCACCTGATCTTTCCTGTCCCTCTCTACTGCCGACTGTCAAATAAAGGCAAATGCCAGAAAAAAATCTGCTTAAAAAAATCATTACACAAAAGCAAGTCAGGCAGGTAGGAGTCAAAAGCCCCATTGCCTTTTTGTTTTTAATCTACATGTTGGAGCAGCCAATAGGTACCTGCCCAGGGACCTCGGGCTACGATCAGTCTGTCGTATCGCTTGCTGCCAGACCCGTCTGTGTATTAAAAGCTGGACATAATGCATGGAATTTCTTTAGCCTGCCAAATTGCACATAAACATAAAGCATTCCTACTGAAACAATGATTGATTCACACATGTGCCAGAGCTGCTATGCTATGCAGCAAGCTATGCTATAGGCAGACCTTCCAATCTGTATGCATTTATCCTTGCAGCTCTGCATTTTGACTTCAAAGTGTGACACATTTCTGTGCTTCCATTTCCACGTATTCCAAGTATTGTGAGGCATTCTGCTCACATATGGATAGCAATAGAAATCCACTCCAATGCTTGTCACATTTAGATTCCTCTCCACCCCCTTTCTGCACACACACACACACACACACACACACACACACACTTTTGTATTACTATACTTGTCGGGACCAAACTACATTCACCCTTACCCTAACCTCAATGTAATCCCAACCTTAATTGCTTAATGTGCATGTACACTCCAAAACAGTCATGCAGATCAAATGGCAGCCTACAGCCCTGTAGCAACTTGCTACCACAGGGTCCGTGACAGACAGACACAGGCGGGAGTTAACTGGCCAGCAGGCTGTTATCCCTCGGGTGCAATCAGCCTTAATTGGCTACAGTCCACTGACTCAACTCTCTCCTGGATCCAGCCTAATGGCGGGTTCAGACTACACGATATCAGGCCGATTATAGCCCGATTCGGCAGATGTAGGGCGTCGGGTCGAGTCGGGAACGACAGGGTGCGACAATTGATCGTTTTATGTTGTGTAGTGTGTCGTGGCAATTTAAAGTCAATTGCACTTTGTCTAGTGGTGAGAACAGCTCAATAAAGCTATAACACAATATATGTCTTAAGAATATTTAATAAAACATTCTAGAGAAATACTTATAAGTAGGCACAAAACCTTTTGCAACCAAGAGGGTTGTTCCGGGTAGAGAGCAAAAGCAGGTTACATCAGTCAAGCTTTATATACCTTTTCTAATATGCTGAGTCATGCTAAGCCACATGACTAAAACTATCTCTTTCACAGTCCAAGGCAGTTTAGTGAAGACAAAGGAATCATACAGTGCACAGACACCTGGCAGAAAAGAGGTACTTTCTATCCTAGTTAGAACATCCTGCTCTAACTCCCTACGACTCATCCTGCGCTCCTAGGAACTGCTTGTGTCCTTGGCATTACCAACAAAACCGTCTTTCATAACAATGCAACAGTTGTAATAAACTTCCAGCTAATAATCATGGGAAAAGAGGAAACATATACTTCCCTCAGCTCAGTAGTTTTCCACTGGCTGTGACTATACTTATGCATATATTTTATTGCAGTTTATACTTCAAGCATATTATAAGCACACTTACATTATTGTTTTCCATAACAAGTGTGACATAGTGGACGACAACCGACGCCGCATCTGTGTCGCCTCACGACGTCCCGACAAAAGACTAGCATGTTAGAATTTTTTTTTGCCGTCCACAACGTGTTCCGTCTCGTCCGTGACGTTTACCAATAGGAGCACGGAGCGCTATAAACAAACATGGCGAAGTTGTTGGTGCCGCTAGGTGGAACTATGAAACAGAGGAAAGGTTTGTCGAGCTCTGGCTCAGCCAGCTAGCTACATTTAGGTTTCACTACAGGCTAAAACATCGTTATTTTTCACCTCTTTGAAGGATTGACAACCCATACTGCATACTGTTCGGAACACAAGACAGCTAATATCATGCATACCGCCTCGGACGCTATTGTTTGTTTACATTCTCGTTGCCTAGCACCTGCTTTCCGATGACATCACGCACGTCAGCAAGCGATTATTGGTCGGTGACCAACGTGTAGTCTGTCATGTCTGTCGGCCAAGACACGGCACGAATTTATCACTCTCTGAGTCTCCAGCAGAAGGGGCTGTGAACATGCAGACTCCTGCTGTGTCACAGGTGAGGTGAAGCCGCCTCTTACGTTGCCCTGTTTTGATCCGCTCTCTCCAGAGCCTTCCCCTGCGGCTTCTGGGCTTGGTGCCAGGTTAAAAGTTCAATCTCCAGCTTGAAGCCCAGGAAAACGCAGAGGCGCGTAAAGCGGAGACGGAGTTCCAGCTTGAACTTCGCAGACTCAAAGCAGAGAGAATGTGTGAGCTTGAGTTACAGTCCCAGGTGAGAGCTGGTTATGATACGTTGAATCCACCCAAAGCGCTCCACTCTGTCCCAGGAACCTCAGATGTGCTCCCTGCAGATGGTGTGTTCGCACCCTGAGCTCCATCCACCACAGTGTTTGATATGAGTACAAATATTACCCTGGTGCCTCCTTCTTGGGAAACTTGAGTCATATTTTAGTGTATTTAAGCGTGTGGCTACTGCCTTACACTGGCCGAAAGAGGTGTGGTCTTTGCTGCTGCAGTGCAAATTAATTGGCAAAGCACAAGAGGCTTGTTCTGACCTTTGTTTAGAGGACAGTCTTAAATATGAGTTAAAAAAAAGCAGAGGAAGTACAAGCCTTTCCTCCCTTCCATCATCATGGGGAACGTGAGTCTCTCGTCAATACGATGAGCTCGAGGCACTAGTTAAGAGCCAGAGGGAATATCGAGAGCGCAGTGTGTTTCACCGAGACATGGCTGCAGGATCATATCCCCGACTCGAACGTTAGCATTGAGGGCTTCCAGACTGTACGGGCGGGCAGAGACACCAGAGCGAGCGGTAAGCGGAAAGGAGGGGGCCTTGCCGTTCTCGTGAACAACAGATGGTGTCATCCTGGACATATTACTGTTAAGGAACGTTTCTGTAGCCCGGACATTGAACTGTTAGCCGTTAGCCTGCGCCCCTTCAATCTGCCGAGAGAGTTCACGGCCGCCATTGTTGTTACTGTTTACATTCCACCGTCCGCGGACGCGGCCACAGTGAGTGACCTGCAGGGGTAGGATGACTGTAATGTGTGCGGCCACTTGTTTTCCTGAGGCTATTCCTCTGCGTAAAGTTACTGCCCCAGTGATTACAAAATCGTTGATCAAATTCTTCTCCATCTTTGGCCTGCCTAAAATTGTGCAAAGTGACCAGGGAACAAATTTTATGTCTAAAGTGTTTAAGCAGAATGTCTGGCGCATATCATCCTGAGTCACTTGATGCGCTGCCACCAAACACTGAAATCAATGCTGCAAAAGTATTGCTGGGAAACGGGGATGGATTGGAATGAAGGTGTGCCTTTGGTCCTTTTTGCCATTTGTGAGGCTAAACAAGCGTCTCTTGGTTTCAGCCCTGCTGAACTTCTGTTTGGCATAGTTGCGTGGACCATTAAAAGTGCTAAAGGAAACATTTCTGTCTGCTGATCATTCACCAGAAGTCAATGTGCTCAGTTTGTCACTCAGTGTCGGGAGCAGTTGCACCGTGCTTGCTCCTTGGATAAGGAGGTCCTCTCGTCTTCCCAGGGTAAAATGAAGCAACATTATGACAAAAAGGCTGTTGAGAGAAGTTTCCAGCCTGGGGATAAGGTGTTGGTGTTCACTCCTGTTCAGGAGTGTGGATTTCCGCAAGGTGAATGCTGTTACCGTGCCCGATTCATTCCCATTACCACGTATGGAGGACTGTATAGATAACTGAGGTTCAGCGGCTTTCATTACAAAACTTGACTTGCTAAAGATATCGAAGTCGTCCCCTGTCACCAGCATACCCAGTACCTGTTGCGTTTGGATGTTAATGCCAGTCCTTTACCAGGGTTAATGAGAAGCTTAAACAAAAAGGTGTAAACACGTTTACCATGGGCAAAGGGTAGTTGGAGATACGGCCTTACGAGAGGTGACTAGTTGCACGAAGTATCTGTGTTAGGCCTGGAAATTCTTGCGATTTCTCATGTATATGTACCATATGATATGGTTGCGGCTTTATTAAAATTGTTATCGCAAAAAGGAATTGCATATCCGTAAGGGCTGTCTACCGCACCTAATTCGTAAGTACTTTAAGGCTGTTCTGTATCTGATTTCCAGTGCTCTGAACAGGTGTTGGTTGGTTAGACTTTGGTCAGAGCCTCAGACATAGCGGCACAGGCTATTAACTTTGAATTCGCCATAAGGGGCTGACATATTTTCACTGATTAACCTAGATTGTAGGATGAGAAATCTGCTTAGTATTTTCTTTATAGGTCTAGGTTGGGGTTTTTTTATAGGCTTTGGTTTATCCGCAGAGCTCAAGTTGTTCCAGTTTGTTTGGTGTTACCCTTAATTTGGGTCTGTCGTGTTTTGCTGGGTGTGGGCTGACCAGTTTCAGACTGACCTCGTGTGGTTTGGATGCTTTGGCTTAATCCTAGCGGCGAGTGGTGAGCGTTATTTTATTCCTTTTCTCTGTTTCTTCCCATTGGGGAAACTTGAGAGTGTGCTTAAGTTTACTGCTAAGTCCTTTGCATATTCCTATGGGGGGGTTTTTTAGTTATTCTGACTTGTTGAAAGGTATACAGAAGACTCTTACTAGTTAGTAGTAAGTCTTGGGCAAGTTATCCGGAATGCATCACAGACATCTTGTTTAAATATGTGTAGAATAATCTTCGGCCAGCCTCTTCACATAAGGCCAACCTCGTATTGTACACATATATGTTGGTTTTGATATAACCAAGTTGCCCATTGGCAAGGATTGAAGGTATCATTTGTTACTCTTGGGCATGGAAATTCAAACCACTTTTCACCATTGAGGCCAACTTTAGATCCCGTGAAACCATGTCAGGATCTAATTCATAACTCTTGATAACTTAACTTTGTGCTTGCTAGGCAAAGTTTTAAATTATTATATCTATTGAATGACGTTATGTTAAATAAACAATATGAAATGAGAACGTGTATTCAATTAATTTGGAATATTTTACAGTACAGGAATAAAAGCAGTCGCTCATGATGTTCTTGACTCCACAGCAAGTTATCCATATTCTGCTGTCAATATACAACATGCGTTTTTGCCCAGAATTCAAAACAAATTATATACACAAGCTATTGGGAATGTTTAAGCACGCCAATATTGCTGTGTACCTTGGAATAATACAACTTTTTTTTCAGCATTCTAGGAACTCGGATTATTGGTGCTACAATCTAGTGTATGAGTCACATGCATAATGTGGTAGCGTACACCAGTACGTGTGGAGGGAAACTTTCAAATTATTAAAAGTATTGCTGGCACACAAGTAGATGATTTATCATTTAGTAGCTACACTTTTATTCTGTGCTATTAATTGTGAAATGATAGTCATGACCTTTTTAACCTTCAAAGCAGTTACCACTCTTTGTCACAGCCATTTGATTTGTGCTTTGATAATGCAAGTGTGCATTGGTGTGATGCAGAGCTGTTAGCATGTTAGCACTGTCTGGGCATTTCTGGCAATACATTGGTTTAACAGTTTGAAGCTGCCTCACTTTTGAGACTCACGCAGGTGAAACTCATGTCAGGATGCTTTGGTCTAATTCTGCTTTTTGATAAGTTAGACTCTTGTTGCTTAGAGCAAAGTAGAGTCACTGATGAGTTCTCAGAGATAACTTATGTAAAACAGTAAGGGAATCATGGAAATGAGCAACTGAATGATTGATATAATTGGTACTATTTATAAACGAGTCACAGTGAATAGCACTGCAGTTCTGCTCTGATGTATCACATGACTACCACACAACTACTGCCATATGTACTGCTAGTGCAATTATGTATAATTACTGCTTTTTGGCAGTAATTACTAATAAATACTAGTATTACAGTAATTACTGCTGTTTGTGTGTGTGAGAGAGAATGAGGTGGTTCAAATTCATAATGTGGAGGTAAAACAACAGTATATTTTCCACTGGAGGGGAGAGAATGGGCTAAGGGTGGAATAAAGATAGTAGGGAGAGGCAGTCACTCAGCCAATCAATCGATAAGAAAGAGACGCACAGAATGAAGGAGTGAATGGATAATGGATTTTCTCTTCTCATCTGTTTTTCAGACTGTGTCTCCCATTGGAGGAAGGGCAGGAAGAAAGACTTGCAGCCAGAAAGCTGAGAAGAAGTCCGTAGGGTGAAGTTGTCCCTTTTGATACTGATTAGGAATTAGTATTCTCATTTCCCTTAATGTGTAATTGAGGGTTAAAAGGGCAGTCCATTGATCCACCGAAACGAGAAAGTTCAGTCCTGGTTTGTGAATATCAACCAGTCTCTCCCAAAACTACAAAAGAGAGTCTTGATGATGTGATGAGGAGACACGTCCTGGCTCTGCTCCACTGATAACAGAAGACTGACAATAACCATACGCACTGTGACTTTATGGGTACACGGGCACAATTCTGGGACAGGGCTGCTACACCCATGATGACATAAAGCTCACTTGGGAGTAAAAAGCTCAAACTCATGAGTCCTTCTCCAACCCCGCTATCAATAGGGAAGCCCCGGGTCTTTGTCTCTCGATGGCCTCTCAGTTTGGAGCCCTGGTCCTCAGCTTTCTAGATTTAGAGGAGACTTGTTCATGTTCACATACATTGACTGAATTGGAGGTGGAGGTGAATTTTTCACTTGAGTTTAAGAAAGCTGCCGATTCCTCATCAGCAAAGGGTTAACTTCACCCTGGAGTGGGGACGTCTCCGCTGCTCTGCCGCGGCTCTGCGGTGTGCTGACCTGCATGGTTCGCCTCGAAGACCAAAAAGACCAAAGTAAGAGTGACTGTACATTGATTTCATCACATTGAGGAAATTCGACATTCAGCTGGCTTGCCAGGACTGCTTCACTCAAACATCAACGAGCCGGAACAGGAAAAAAAAACCCCGATGTACATGAACTGAACTTGTTACCTACTATAATAACTGCTGTTTTCTGTTCCCATGACCCTTGTCGACTTCTTCAGAACCTAACTGTACATTGCTTGTCTACAGGCTACATTCAACGTGTTATTTTAAGAGCGTGCGGTGGGCTGAAAGTATAGTTTCAAAACTAGGTTTGCTTGTTTCTGCCCCATTCCATGTCTATATGTATGGTATGCACAAGTGTGGTAGGTCCAAGAAGGACAAGCAATGGGGCACAATCCTCTCCTCATAGATTCCCACCCAAACCACACATTTTAAGTTGCAGACTTATTTTGGGGTTTTGTTAGCCTGTCGACTTTTACGTATCTGGCTGTCTCCGCTGACTGCAGACTGTAAAAATAGTAACAAACTATTAACTGTAATGCTAACACACATAAAGAAAGACTGGTAACCCTGCAAGCCAGTTAGCCGCACCGCGCGGTTGGTTCCGTCTTACCCCATGTGAGATTTCACCAGCTCATATGTATTACCCATTAGATGGTATCGGCTTCACAGCATCTTGCAACATTAACAGGGTGAAAGGGATATAACAGGATGAGGCCACAGTGCACCAACAAACAGAGAGGCAGGGCTTACTCTTTGCAGATGTTAAGACTGTTGTATTGATCGGCATCGGGAAAGGTATGAGAACATGTAACTGTAACTGTAACTTCCCTGCCTGCTCTAATGATTTCTTACACATACTCCTCAGACACCCTGCAAGTTGCTGCTAGCTAGTGGTATCCATTTGTTTTGCAATTGAGTTGCTAACTATCCATTTTCTAGTTAAGTGAAGTACAAAATACAATAAAAGAGTACTTATACATAAATAGCTACATGCTAAAATTGATGTTAAATGTCAAGGTATGAGCTCTTCAATCTATTCCTATTTTTACAGAGTAGATATTTCAGTATTTTATGATGTGTATTTATATGAAATTGTCAGCTGCCAATGTATGCATTCTGTGTTTCAAATGTATTTTATGTTATGTGTTGTGTCACTTGCATGTGTATATATTACAGTATAGACTGTTATTTGATGTTATATGTTGCAAGAGACATATAATATGCCATACAACAGAAGTGGAAAGAGTACTGAAATGTTATGTTAAGTAAAAGTAAAAGACCGGCTCATCAGTAAATACTCAAGTAAGCAGATTTGAAGTACATTCTAAAAATGTGTCCCCCAAACTTGGTGGATAGCTGGTTTAGCAGGTCCCTACAAATAATTTGATTGGTCATTCTCACCTCCTTTCAGCACGTGAACAAACAATAGTGCAGTAAAGAAAGTACAGTAACTAGAGAATATGTAACTAATTACTTGCAATACAACACAATGCTTATCATCAAAAAAGTTCTATATAGTCTAAAAAAAACTTTGTTGCCTGTTGTTTCTGTTGAATGTAAATCTTGTATTACCAAAAAGTCTGTTTTTAAGGAATTAAGAAAAAACAGATAAACTTTACATTTGTTATTGTCCAATGCCTTTTTAGTGGATTTAATTGGCCCTAGGGCCATGAAGCTCACTCGGCACATTAAACCCAACAATAATCCAAGGAAAAACTGAAAAATAAAATGCAAAAACAATGCTCTCCCTCAGAAAAGATAGATAGAAAATGTGCTACAAGATGGCAGCCTGTTGGTGTGTCATCGTCAGTATTTCCCAGGCAGTATCATCAGGAAGTTCAGAGATGCTGGTTGCGGGCTGTACTGTGAGCAGTGAGGTTAAACCAGGAATGCATGTAACGTATCCACATCCTGGCCCTTACAGAGACAACGTAAACCACACTTGCTCAATTGGGGTAAGCAGGGTGAATTTCAGAATTCACCTGCGATTATTTTCAGTGTACTATTTGCTGCAACCAGTCACACGCTGCCAGGGTCTGGGCCTGTGTGTTGGAGATGAGGTGGTACAATCAGTGGGAGAACATGCTAAAGACTTTTTGTACCTCATGTACTTCCTGTTTTTTCTAATTATTTCCAGAACCAACGTTCTGCGTTTTAGTCTCTAGTGTTGGAGCCTGCCATCCCTATGCATCTGGTCCACTGCCTGCGAATGCTGACTTGCTGGTTCAGTCAGTAGTTCTGCTGAAAGCATTCCCTCATCCCTTCATTACCTTTTGGGATAAACATGCTGATAACGAGAGCAACGCTATTTGTACAGTTGTTATCAGAGTTGGTTAAATTACTTCAAAAGGTAAAGCATAACATGTAATATACCATAATATACTATTAATCAAAGTAAGAAGTTAGAATACAGTCTTTCTCTCTGTGCAGACTAATATATTACCTGATAGATTACTTTGGGTTGCTTTCACAGGCACACTCAAATGACAATTTTTTATTTTTCCTCTTTGCCCTCAATTAACTAAAAGCTTTTTTGTTGTTGTGAAATGGAGTGACGTTGCAGCTGCTATGCATCTATCATTTGTGGTTTAACAGAAAATGAGTGAAAGCATAAATTCATTAGACAGCTTGGCTTTTCAAACAAGTACATTATATAACACTCAGGTATATATAAATATATATAAATTTGAAACTTATTTTGCATTACTTGAATTGGTAATTATACTGCCCAATTCGAAAAGGTAATGCGTTATGTTACTTGGTTTCGCTTCAAGTAATGTTATTATGTGACTCTAGAAACTCAAGAGTAACCCCAAAGACTGCAGGAAAGAGCAACTACGTGTGAAAGGGACACTCAATTAATGCCTTCACTCCTAACTTCACATATCCTGATTTACTCTTGTTATGTTCAAGCCTTGCAAGCCTAGTTGTGTCGCTCTTCAGGGGGGAAGAAGGATGACGTTAAATGATTTTGTAGAATGTACAGGAATGGGTTGAGCCTGAGTCTGAAAGGAACTTGTTAACAGCCTTTTTAACTTTAGGGACTAAACTTGGTCCACACATGCAAAAGAAGCTCTAAATTATGTTTTAGGAAGAGGATACTGACAATTTGAGTTGTATCAATATGAATAAGTGTGTTGTTATTCTATATCATCAATCTTAAGTGTATGGTTGTTTTATTATAACCATAAGGGGAATGTGTTAAGGATTATTCAAAGATCCCTTATTGTGAACAGAATGTTATTTCCCAAACTGACTGGCGATAACAGAATGATGATACAGATGACAACTGCAGGAAGTTGGTTGGTTGTTGTTGTCTGAAGATAGATTTTAATAACAGATTTTTATACACAAGATATTGAATTTATTTATTTTTTTGGAAATGTATAATGCTGTGTAAGAGGCTTTTGCAAAAAGAATGAAATAAATAAATGGCCAATTTTATCAACTCAATCTGTGTCCAAGGTTCAGTCAATATTATGCAATTAAAGAGATTTCTATAATACACTTCCCATATATTTTTAGTTGTCCTGTGAAATAAAATGCAGAAATTGGTCAAATTAGTTTACCTATCTGTGTAAAGTAATGCGTTAATAATTTATTGCAGAAATGAAAGGCTTGTTACTAACTACCATTTTAATAGATTATTTTATGATAGGTTTGCTTCCTTTGTGATTAAGAAAGTTGTTGGTGTCATCCTCATACCATGTCAACACATAATGGGTGCTTAGCCCATGTAGACACCTTTTTGCACCTATTCACTAACTTTGGAAAGGGATAATAGGGTGCAGCCATGTATAGTCCCGAATGGGAAAATTGTATTTCACATATACTTCAGAATATGTATGTAAACGTTTTTAGATGACACACATTTGAAAGAGATTTTGAGTGGCCAAAATGTTTTTGAATGAATGTCATTGGCATGTAAAATTATATTACAAATACATTTTAGCCATTTTTTGTGTATTTTAAAACATATCTCTAAACACATTCCGACACATGGGTCAAATGTACTTTTTGCAATAGGCCTAAATGGTTTTATGTGTTTTCAAAATTGATATTCAACTGGAAAGCAATCTGATATGTACCTACGATGTACCTGCAACCCTGAAAAAGTCACTATTTACATTATGCACTTTTCCCAAAATATGTCTGGACAGATTATATTTTGTTTCCTACAATAATTATTAGTCAAGATTCAAGAAGTTTATTTGTCACATACACACACGAGGTGTGCAGTGAAATGTAAAGTGGCAATGCTCAGCAGAAATGTGCAAAGGGCAAAATAACAGGTTCACACTATTTACAATAAAAAAAACAACACAATATTTACAATGTCACAGTAAGAGCTCTATATAAAAAACAACACAATATTTACAATAAGAGCACTTTATAAAAATATAGTAAAAAAGGGAAATTGTATGTATGTAATATAATATAAATTATAAATTATGTGTAGTCTTTACCTAAGTGTGTGTGTGTGTGTGTGCATAAGAGGGGCAGTGTGTGTGTCTTGGTGGGGGCCCTGGTGAGGTCAGAGTTCACAGTCCTGATGGCCTGAGGAAAGAAACTCCGTCTCAGTCTCTCTGTTTTGGCAGCGTGACTACGGAGGCGCTTGCCTGACCGCAGCAGCTGAAACAGTCCGTTGTTAGGGGTGGTGAGTATCCTTCATGATCCTGCAGGCTCTGGTTCTGCACCTCCTGGTGTATAAGTCCTTCCAATAGTGCGTTCAGCCGAACGCACTACTCTCTGCAGAGCCTTCCTGTCCTGAGCGGAGCTGTTGCCAAACCAGGCAGTGATGCTTCCTGTCAGGATGCTCTCTACAGCTCCAGAGTAGAAGGACTGAAGGATCCTCCGGGAGACTTTAAATTTCCTCAGTTGCCTGAGGTGGTAAAGGCGCTGCCTTGCCTTTCTCACCAGAATGTCAGTGTGTGTGGACCATGTGAGATCTTCTGTGATGTGGACTCCCAGGTATTTATACCTGCTCACCCTCTCCACAGTAGTCCCATTAATCCCCAGTGGTGAGTACGTCCTCTGTTGTTGTGTCCTCCTAAAGTCCACAATCAGCTCCTTAGTTTTGGTGACATTCAAGAGGAGGCTGTTGTCCTGGCACCAGAGTGACAGATCAGCAACTTCCTCCAGGTAGGCCTTCTCGTCGTTGTCGGAGATCAGGCCCACCACCACTATGTCATCCGCAAACTTGATGATGGAGTTGGAGCTGAACCTGGCCACACAGTCATGTGTGTACAGGGAGTACAGTAGGGGGCTGAGGACGCAACCCTGGGGGGATCCTGTGTTCAGGGTGAGGGGGTTGGAGGTGTGTCTGCCCACCCTGACCACCTGGGGCCTGGCGGTCAGAAATATTGCAAGACTGCCTTGTACAGAACAAATTTTATTTAATTTACTTTGAAAGGTTTGCCAAAAACATAAAAAAACAGGGGTTGTAGCACAGTTGCATGAAAAATGTTGAAACATAGATTGACTCAAGTCAAATAGAATGAGTATTCGGTTATGCAAACGAAACAGTACCGTACAGTTTGTCCCTGGGTTCACGCCGTAATTTGCAAGGTTTCAGTAAACAATCAAGACAGCTAGAGAAAGCCAGACTAATACAGGAAGTAAATGTCTTGCCTACAAAATAAAAACGCAAATTGACAATTTCTAGCTATGAATATATGCTGCAACAAGGAATAATTTTGGAAACAAATAACTATATTTTCACTTAAGAGATTCCTCCTTAAATAATGTCTTCTTTTATTTTCACTTTGGTACGTCGCATTACTCAATGTGTTCGTGCACAGTTCATCACTAAGGGTTTTATTTTGAAAGCAGTATTTAGGACGTCCTGTGTTTTAAATCTGGCTAGCTAGCTTGACACTGGTTCACCCGACGACGTGAGGAAGTAGATTTTGTTCCTGAAGAGTTCAAAACATTGCAGTGGGGTCCCTAAAAACTTCCAACAATGTCTGCTAACGGCGGGATACAGATACCGAGGCGTCTTCCTCTGCTGCTGACCCACGAAGGGGTGCTTCTTCCGGGCTCCACCATGCGACTTAGCCTGGACACTCCGCGAAATATGCAGCTTGTCAAGAGCCGGTTGCTGAAGGGGACCTCGTTGAAAAGCACCATCATAGGAGTGATTCCCAACACCAGAGACCCAGAGCACGACGCCGAGGATCTGCCAACCTTGCATAGGTACTGAAATAGATGTGTTTTTGTTGTCATTTCCTGAGCTTGAAGTGGTGTTGTTATTTTGGAGGTGTCACATGACAACATGACAGTTGGCTATAACCCAGACCCTCTTAGATACACATTAGACCCCCCCCCCGGTCTGATGAGACGACCCTCAGCCTCTAAAGGGAATGCTAGCTATATTTTGTTTTTATATCATCCATGATTGTTTTGTAATCAGTGCCACGTGTGTGATTTGTTTTAGAAAGGTCCTTAGCTTTGTAGCAGCCCTGTCAGTCAGATAGGCAGTCGGCCAGCCTAACACGATGTTCAGACAGAGAAACGGACTTCAACCTTTCACCAGCTGTCTGCCAGGCCAGTCTGGTTAATAAGTAGCACGGTTGTGTGTGTTTGGCCTCTGCATGGTAAGTCTCTACAGGTGTCATCACAACAAAGATGGACATTTACTTGTGAATCTACTAAACATTCACCTCTACACAGGATCTGATATCTGGTATTTTGGGAGAACACCTGTATAGTAACCTGGATTGGATGTGAGAGTAAAAGCGGGGTTCAGAGCAGGTATATCATTGGGTTGTCCATCGGGCACTTCCCATGATAGATGTTCCTTTCATTTAGACCAGGGGTGTCAAACCATGTCCCACGGAGGGCCGAGAGTCTGCAGGTTTTCATGCCAACCGAACACGACACCGGGTGATTTCAGTGATTATCACACCTTCAGGCAGCGAGGAGGAACCAATCAGCGAAATCACCCGGTGTCGTGTTTGGGTGGAATGAAAACCTGCATACTCTCGGCCCTCCATGGGACATGGTTTGACACTCCTGATTTAGACCCATGGCAACTTGACAGTAGGGAGATTTTTCAAAACAAAGTATAAGTCCCGGGAACAGGATTAGGATTCAGAGACCTTTTTATATCCTACAATTTGGTGACTTATGTATTAAATAGCAATGTAACTTTAGTACAAAAACTGCATCATTTAGTTTCTTGTAAAAAGTTATCCTTCCACAATGACTGAAACTTGTAGGTGTATTTATTTATTTATTTTTTCAAACTCCACTCTACATTTCTTTTTTGCTCCAACCACCGCTGAATCGTGTATCTATAAAGACATTTTGGTGTATTTGTTGATTTAGGAATTTGATCAAAATATGGGAGCAAATCGGGAAAAATGACACCACGGGAGAGAGGCGTGAAAATCAGGAGTCAGGAGGGTTGGCAGATCCACACCTGCTCTCAACAAAACTATAGTCACATATACCACCCTGTACCTGCATTTAGGCTTACATCTAGTTGACAATATTACACTCAGCAATTTCTAACTCAGCTATTGGTCTCATCAACAATAAACTAATGGGATGGCTAAGCTACGCAGGTCAGAAACCAAATTGTACCAACAATCGTAGGCTGAAATGGCCCAGTGAGCAGTTTAAAACGTGAATTGTACCAGTAAACAGTAATTATGTAATACAATAATGAACTGTCTTACTTTCTATTTCCTTCTCTCTGTCTGTCTCTCTCTAGTATTGGTACAGCAGGTCTAGCAGTGCAGGTGGTGGGCAGTAACTGGCCAAAGCCACACTACACCCTCCTCATCACCGGGTTGTGCCGGTTTCGTGTGTCAGGTCTGCTGAAGGAGCGCCCGTTCCCGCTGGCAGAGGTGAAGCGTCTTTGTTACGGCCTCAAAAGCAAAATAGCTCACATGTTGAGGCAGCAACATATAAAAGGACACCAAACCGAGTTAAACAAGAAAAGTAATTTATTTAACAACAAAAAAAAAGAAACTCAGGAAGTACTCACAACACTTTTAAATGATAAGAGCAGGGAGGTCTGGCCGAAAGGAACAAAACGAGGAGAAGTCACCGGGCCAACCACGCAGTGGGCCGTCGGAGCCAGGACTTCTCCCTAAGCTAACCAAAATGGGAGAAAGAAACTAATCTATCAAACAAAACCAAAAACTGGACTACCAGACCTCCCTCCCCAAAAGAAAGGCGCCAGCTATACACAAAATTAACCAAAAAACATGCTGCTGGAAGGAGTCTGTCCTCCACTCTCCAGAAGGGACCTTTATACAGGGACACCCTCATCAAGCCCAAACCATGGGCACCTGTGCAGAAAGGGAGAGAGAGAAAGGGAAAAGCAAAGCAAGGGGGGAGCGCGTAACACCCCCACCCTAAATTAGTGAATTATATTAATTATTCACAAACAAAAACACCTACAAGCGCGACAATGCGTCCGCCAGGACATTATCCCTGCCACGGATATGCCTGACGTCCACATTGAAGGCCTGTAGAAACAGACTCCAGCACATTAATCTCTAGTTTGTGTTACGCATCTGCTGTATGTAAGTGGTTCAAGGCGAGGACTAAGGCCAGAGCCTCTTTCTCGATTGTAGAATAGACACGCTGGTGACGGTTAAACGTCTTTGAGAAGTAGGACACAGGATGTGGTATGCCATCAGCACCATCCTGAAGGACAGCGCCCGTGTCACTAGCATCAGTAGCTAACATAAACGGCTGATCAAAATCTGGCACGGCAAGCACGGGAGCATTGGTCATCAGGGCATTAACCTGCTGAAAAGCATGCTGACAACTGTCAGACCACAAGAAATGGTTATTTGGACTTAACAAATCAGTCAGAGGCGAGGCAACAGCAGAAAAATTCTTGCAGAACCCTCTGTAGTAGCCAACCATTCCTAGAAAACGGTGCAGTTCCCGCCTCGAGCTAGGGACAGGAAAGGCCATAATGGCCTCCACGTTCAAGTGGACAGGACGCACTTGACCACGACCTACAGCTGTTAGCTGTACTGCCGGCGCAGAATGAAACTGCCTAGAGCGATCAAATCTCTCATAAAACACCGGTCGATGTTTGAGGACATATTGATCAACCAGACTAGCAGCCTGAGACACTTTCTGTTCATTTAAATAAGTGGCGACTTTTTCTGTAAGGCAATTTTTAAAATCCTCCATAACTACCAAATCTCTTAGTTGCTCCATAGTTTTCACACCCTGTGCCATAAACCATCGGTCAAACAACACCTCTTTCTCACGAGCAAAGTCAACAAACGTCTGATTTTACTGCTTTTTTTAAACGCCGAAACTTCTGGCGATAAGCCTCAGGGACGAGTTCATACGCTCGTAAAATAGCAGCCTTGACGTGATCATAACTTAAACTTTCCCCGGAAGACAAAGATGCGTACGCGCCCTGCGCTTTGCCAGTAAGGACACTGTAGCAACAACGTGTTGTAGCAACACGCTCGAACAACATCAAATATGTGTCGACATCTTTTTCACGAAAGGTGGAACCAGACGAATGTTTTTACTCACATCAAACTCAGAGGACTGGCGAGATGCAGAGACAGAAGTTAACTCTAATTCTTTCAGGCGCAATGCCCTATTGGTCTCTTCCTGAAGCTTTCTCAGCTCAAGATCACTAGTAACCTGCAGTTCTTCTAGGGCTAAACGCTGTAATGAAAGCTCAAGCTCTTTCACATACACCGCTTCAGTAAACTGCCCTCTACTAGACACGGGAGGAGTTTCCTCACACACTTCAGGAAACACTTCTCGCTCCCTTAAAACAGACAGTAACTCGTCTTTAATAACTCGCTTAGATTGCTTGGAAACGGGAACATCAAAATGTTGCGCAATGAGCTTCAACTGCTCTACAGTGCACTGATTAAACTGTTCCAAGGTTGGATCAAGACAAACAAAGTCTTCAAGCCTAAACTCCATTTTACACGCATTATGTCAGGCAATATGTCACTCACAGATCACACCAGTTTTAAGATCAGCAGACTGAGGGAAGTAAGGGGGAGAAAAAAAAAAAAAAAAAACACACGAGACTCCTAATTAACCAAAATCCAGCAGAACACTAAACTCGGAGGTATCACAAAGTAGTTCACTGTGTCAACAAAGTGTTACAGAGACAAAGTAACACACATGTTAAAACTACAAACCGATCAGCACTGTACCAAACAAAGTGTCACGGTACGACGAAGCAACACGCACAGGCTGCAATCACTAAACCGGTGCACACACACCTAACTACCAATCAATTAGCATTACACTAAGGCACGGCGCACAAAATAGACCAAGCTACAAACTAACCGCACGTGCCAAACAATTTGTTTTGACGAGCCCCCAAATGGCAGGGAGGTCTGGCCGAAAGGAACAAAACGAGGAGAAGTCACTGGGCCAACCACGCAGTGGGCCGTCGGAGCCAGGACTTCTCCCTAAGCTAACCAAAATGGGAGAAAGAAACTAATCTATCAAACAAAACCGAAAACTGGACTACCAGACCTCCCTCCCCAAAAGAAAGGAGACAGCTATACACAAAACTAACCAAAACAACATGCTGCTGGAAGGAGTCTGTCCTCCACTCTCCAGAAGGGACTTTCTATACAGGGACACCCTCATCAAGCCCAAACCATGGGCACCTGTGCAGAGAGGGAGAGAGAGAAAGGGAAAAGCAAAGCAAGGGGGGAGCGCGTAACACCCCCACCCTAAGTTAGTGAATTATATTAATTATTCACAAACAAAAACACCTACAAGCGCGACAATGTGTCCGCCAGGACATTATCCCTGCCACGGATACGCCTGACGTCCACATTGAAGGCCTGTAGAAACAGACTCCTTCAAGCAGCATGTTGTTTTGGTTAGTTTTGTGTATAGCCGTCTCCTTTCTTTTGGGGAGGGAGGTCTGGTAGTCCAGTTTTTGGTTTTGTTTGATAGATTAGTTTCTTTCTCCCATTTTGGTTAGCTTAGGGAGAGTCCTGGCTCCGACGGCCCACTGCGTGGTTGGCCCGGTGACTTCTCCTCGTTTTGTTCCTTTCGGCCAGACCTCCCTGCTCTTATCATTTAAAAGTGTTGTGAGTACTTCCTGAGTTTCTTTTTTTGTTGTTGTTAAATAAATTACTTTTCTTGTTTAACTCGGTTTGGTGTCCTTTTATATGTTGCTGCCTCAACATGTGAGCTATTTTGCTTTTGAGGCCGTAACATATTTGATACGAGACCTTTTGTTTTCTGGAGGGTATTAATGTACCGTTATGATGCTGCTATCAGATATTGGACCAATACCAGACTAATAGAGCATCAGAACTGTTCAAGGTTCAAATGTGGCTCAGTGTCTAGTTTGTTTTGCAGGTGGAGCAGTTGGATAAACTGGAGCAGTACACTTCCTCAGAAGGTATCACAGCAGCTGATGGAGAGCTGGGGGAGCTTGTCCCAGAAGTTCTACCAGACTGCCGTACAGGTGAATGTGCTTGTAGTTTATGCTGCGTTCACATGAAGTGGGAATATTCAATGAAGCCCGTTGATGGCTCAAAGCAACAACTTGGAAGTGTTCATGAAAGTGATGCACTTTCTAACCTTCATTTTTTAACTATTTAGCCTTTGAACTAAAGTTGCCTCTTTATTTTTAATTTCATTTTTAAAATAAATGAAATAAAAAGCAAGGTAACATACAACAATAAAGCCAGATTAGCCATTGACCGTACAGTGAAACTAGGCAGCACAAGACAAAAAAAGACCAAGGCAGGACAGGACAAGAGAGGACGAGATGGGGCGGGACAAGATGAGTGACAGACAGCTGGACAAGATATACAAGTCGGGGTAGATGATGATTTATGGGGTTTGTAGGAGCCAGTTCAGTTGAGAAGTTAAGATGTCAGGACTGCTTGGAAAGGTGTTTGTGTAGTAAGTTATTGCAGGTGTTCAGGATATATTATGGAGAGTGAGTGTGTGGGGGTATGTTGGGGTGATCTGTGAATAATCTTGTATTGATTAAGTTGCGTTTTGGGGATTCTGGTCATGGTCGTTGTTTCCAGATGCTGGTATTGGTGGTGATTCTGTAGTTGGTAGAGAAAGGGTGGTGTCTGTTTTTGACAGGAGTTTGGAAAAATGTCTCTTTGAATTGGCTGTATGTATGAATTGCTCTATCAGTGATGGTGGTTGGAGGGAGTTATTTGTGAGTTTCACCTTTTTGTTTTCAGTGAGTGTTTTAATTGGAGGTACTACTGGTACTACAGGTACTACCAATACCAAACCTCTCAACTAGTGTTGTGAATAGCATGAATGAATTCTTTTGAAATATGTGCTCCAGTTGGGGGATTCCTTGTATTTTCCATGAGTTGAAATTTAGTGGATTATTTTCCACTTGGAAATCTGGGTTGTGCCACATTGGTGTGAATTTATTTGGGGATAAGGTGTAACTGGTTATTTCTTTGGATTTTCCACCAAGCTGTCAGAGTTGTAGCGATGACCGGGTTACTACTACTATTAATGTACACCGATCAGCCACAACATTAAAACCACTGACAGGTGAAGTGAGTAATATTGATTATCTTGTTACAGTGGCACCTGTCAAGGGGTGGGATATATTGGGGAAGCAAGTGAAGAGTCAGTTCTCAAAGTTTATGTGTTGGAAGCAGGAAAAATGGGCAAGCGTAAGGATCTGAGCGACTTTGACAAGGGCCAAATTGTGATGGCTAGACGACTGGGTCAGAGCATCTCCGAAACGACAGGTCTTGTGGGGTGTTCCCGGTATGCAGTGGTTAGTACCTACCAAAAGTGGTCCAAGGAAGGACAACCGGCGAACGGGCGACAGGGTCATGGGCGCCCAAGGCTCATTGATGTGCGTGGGGAGCAAAGACTAGCCCGTCTGGTCCGATCCCACAGAAGAGCTACTGTAGCACAAATTACTGAAAAAGTTAATGCTGATTCAAGATTCAAGATTCAAGAAGTTTAATTGTCACATACACACACGAGGTGTGCAGTGAAATGCAAAGTGGCAATGCTCAGCAGAAATGTGCAAAATAACAGGTTCACACTATTTACAATAACCAACTGAGTGCCCATACTGACCCCTGTCCACCGCTGAAATCGCCTACAATGGGCACGTGAGCGTCAGACCTGGACCATGGAGCAATGGAAGAAGGTGGCCTGGTCTGATGAATCACGTTTTCGTTTACATCATGTGGACGGCCGGGTGCGTGTGCGTCGTTTACCTGGGGAAGAGATGGCACCAGGATGCACTATGGGAAGAAGGCAAGCCGGCGGAGGCAGTGTGATGCTCTGGGCAATGTTCTGCTGGGAAACCTTGGGTCCTGGCATTCATGTGGATGTTACTTTGACACGTACCACCTACCTAAACATTGTTGCAGACCAAGTACACCCCTTCATGGCAACGGTATTCCCTGATGGCAGTGGCCTCTTCCAGCAGGATAATGTGCCCTGCCACACTGCAAAAATTGTTCAGGAATGGTTTGAGAAACATGACAAAGAGTTCAAGGTGACCACCTTCAGAGGTCTTGTGGAGTCCATGCCTCGACGGGTCAGAGCTGTTTTGGCGGCACGAGGGGGACCTACACAATATTAGGCAGGTGGTTTTAATGTTATGGCTGACACTATATGGCCAAACGTCAGTGGACACCTGACTATCAAACCTATGCAGTGCCTTGCGTAATTATTCACCCCCCTTGGCGTTTTTCCTATTTTGTTCCATTACAACCTGTAATTTAAATGGATTTTTATTTGGATTTTATGTAATGGACCTACACAAAATAGTCCAAATTGGTGAAGTGTTTTTTTTAAAGTTTCTTTTTTTTAAATTCGAAAAAATAAAAAACTGAAAAGTGGTGCGTGCATATGTATTCACCCCCTTTGCTATGAAGCCCCTAAATAAGATCTGGTGCAACCAATTACCTTCAGGAGTCACATAATATAATTAACATAATTAGTTAAATAAAGTCCACCTGTGTGCAATCTAAGTGTCACATGATCTGTCATATGATCTCAGTATATAGACACTTATTCTGAAAGGCCCCAGAGTCTGCAACACCACCAAGCAAGCGGCACCATGAAGACCAAGGAGCTCTCCAAACAGGTCAGGGACAAAGTTGTGGAGAAGTATAGATCAGGGTTGAGTTATAAAAAAACACCATTAAAGCACCATTAAATCCATTATTACAAAATGGAAAGAATATGGCGCCACAACAAACCTGCCAAGAGAGGGCATCCCACCAAAACTCACGGACCAGGCAAGGAGGACATTAATCAGAGAGGCAACAAAGAGACCAAAGATAACCCTGAAGGAGCTGGAAAGCTCCACAGCAGAGGTTGGAGTATCTGTCCATAGGACCACTTTAAGCTGTACACTCCACAGAGCTGGGCTTTATGGAAGAGAGAACATTAAAAAAGCCATTGCTTAAAGAAATAAAATAAGAAAACACGTTTGGAGTTTGCCAAAAGGCATGTGGGAGACTCCCCAAACATATGGAAGAAGGCACTCTGGTCAGATGAGAACTCCGGTACTCTGGCCATCAAGGAAAACGCTATGTCTGGCACAAACCCAACACCTCTCATCACCCCGAGAACACCATCCCCACAGTGAAGCATGGTGGTGACAGCATCATAGCATCATGCTGTGGGGATGTTTTTCATCGGCAGGGACTGGGAAACTGGTCAGAATTGAAGGAATGATGGATGGCGCTATATACAGGGAAATTCTTGAGGAAAACCTGTTCCAGTCTTTCAGAGATTTGAGACTGGGACAGAGGTTCACCTTCCATCAGGACAATGACCCTAAGCATACTGCTAAAGCAACACTCGAGTGGTTTAAGGGGAAACCTTTAAATGTCTTGGAATGGCCTAGTCAAAGCCCAGACCTCAATCCAATTGAGAATCTGTGGTATGACTTAAAGATTGCTGTACGCCAGCAGAACCCATCCAACTTGAAGGAGCTGGAGCAGTTTTGTCTTGAAGAATGGGCAAAAATCCCAGTGGCTAGATGTGCCAAGCTTATAGAGACATAACCCAGAAGACTTGCAGCTGTAATTGCTGCAAAAGGTGGCTCTACAAAGTAGTGGGGTTGAGGTCAGGGCTCTGTGCAGGCCAATCCAGTTCCTCCACACCCAACTCATCTAACCATGTCTTTATGGACCTGGCTTTGTGCACAGGGGCTCAGTCATGCTGGAACAGCAAAGGGCCTTCCCCAAACTGTTGCCACAAAGTTGGAAGTGCCCAATTGGCTAAAATGTCTTGGTAGCCTGCAGCATTAAGATTACCCTTCACTGGAACTAAGGGGCCAAGCCCAAACTCAATTAGTAGGGGTGTCCGCTGACTTTTGGCCATATAGTGTACATAATACATATTAGTACTACCTCTACTACTGTTTCATGTTATAGAGTGCATTAGGTCACACAGAGTAAGTGAGCAGAATACAATATCTAATATGGTTATACAATTATACAGTAAGTCATACAGAGCAAGATGATAATAATTATATTCTACATATCCCACTCACAAATATCCAGGTATACATGGACACCCAAAATGTTCCAAATATTACAATTTGCAGACCTTGACAAATAAATAGTTAATTGGTTAAAAGTGTATATTGACTCAGTATCTTGGATCATAAATGTATATTCTAGGTAACGTATAACTGGGTTACTGTGAACAGTTTGCACATTTATATGTGCAAATTCAATATTTCAGTATCCAAAATATTAATGGGACATTGTTGTGTATGTAAACCGTCTATGTGTCAACCTGTCAACATGCCCCTTAACCACAGTGGCTTTTCAATAGGCCAACCCAGGTTTCCAGCCTTCTAGCTACTGTGTGTACTGTAAAACTTGAAACTTACCTACAATAAATTACTGATCTAAAATAACCATCAATATGCAGATGAAATGAGATGAAATGGCCTCCAATAATAGTAGTGCTTAATGATATGGACAAAACAAATCATTACAATTATTTTGGTAAATATTGCAAGTGCAGTTGGAATTAGTTGGAATCAGTTTATCTGACCAGTTTATCTGACCGGTACCCAGAGAAACTCAAACTTCATCAACAGGAAATCCAAGGAAAAAGACGTCACAGTACTGGACACACGGTTTGATTGACAGGTGATCTCTGGGAAGTTCAGTGCAGAAGTGGATTTACAATTTTTGTTCCCAAATAATGCTCCTCATTATTGGCCTACAGATGCCGTGGTTGGATGCTGTGGTCAACATTGCTTTATTGAAATAGTGGAATTTTGGATTCTTTCAGTATTGTTTAGTATTTCTTGGCAGTATTTTTTTGGCAAACCTTGCCTTGACCATACACCGCTGCAGGAAACCCTGCTGCTGTTTGATTTATAGGCATGTCATCTTACAAAGATGTGAAGCAGCTTTACTTGAATACGTACAAAACAAAGTATGGACCACATTATTCAACGGTAAATACATTTTTGCCTTTACAATCTGTGGCAAGCCTGAATACACCCTCACTGGGAAGAAAACATAAATAAAACATAAAAGGCAATGATGAATCGGACTGTTGGCTTGAAAATGTACTTATTCTGTCAGTAAATCAGTTTGCATGTGTCTGTTTGTGTGTCTGTCTAGTTGGTAGGTATGTTGGACATGTCTGTTCCAGTGGTGGCCAAGTTGAAGCGTCTGTTGGACAGTCTGCCCAGAGAAACCCTACCGGATGTTATAGCCTCCATGATCCGCACCTCCAACAAGGAGAAGCTACAGGTACAGTAACTCTGGATCGTGTGTGTGTGTGTGTGTGTGTGTGTGTGTGTGTGTGTGTGTGTGTGTGTGTGCCTGTGTTTAAGTAAGAGTAAGGGTTTATCTACACTCCGTACCGGGACGGCTATAAGGCTCTCTCCCAATCACCCGTCGTCATGCCTTCCATCCTGCTACTCCCCGCTTACAGGCTGAGGCTCAAACAAGGAGAGGCCTGTCACGAGATCCATCCAGCGCTTGTCAGACGAATCAGAGTGGCAACAATATGTGCTTTTACAAACCAGAAGGCCACGGGTTAATGGTGAAGTTAGGGATATGTTTAGGACCAGAACAGCTGCCTACAACTCTCGTAACACGGACCATTACAGGAACACTCCATAAAACTATCAGTTTAGCTAAACAGCAATAAAGGCAGAAAGCATCAGCGGTCACAGCATCATGACTCGGAACATGTGGAGTGGATTAAGGACAATCGCAGACTACAAAGGGAAACCCACGTTTTGAGGATGCCAACCACCACCCAGTGCCTTACGAGGGTCAACCCTCGTAAGGCACCTGGCCCTGATGGCATCCCAGGTCGAATGCGGATCTACGGATACGAGCTGGCAGGTGTCTTCAGACATTTTCAACCTCTCCCTGTCACAGTCGGCCATCCCCACGTGTTTCCAAACGACCACCATCATCCCTGTCCCCAAGAAACCAACCATAACCTGCCTGAATGACCACTCACGTCAGGCATCATGAAGTGCTTCGAGCGGCTAGTCAAAACCTTCATTGGTACCACGATCCCAGACACTCTTGACCCGCTGCGGTTTGCTAGCAGAGCCAACAGGTCAACGGATGATGCTGTTGCCATGGCGCTGCACGCTGCCCTATCACAGCTGGACAATGTGAGAATGCTGTTTTATTGATTACAGCTCAGCATTCAATGCCATAGTGCCCTCACATAAACTGAGACCCTTTGTATCTATCCACTTTCATTTTGACACTTTATATGACACTTTATTCTGTTTTTATTTAAGTGTTACTGTACATTGATACTTTATTCTTATGCTGTTGGGAGAGTCAAGCTCATTTCCTTTCCAGCTACCAATACTGTTTATACTGTTACTGTGCATTTGACAAATAAACTTTGAACTTCTCTGTGTGAGAGAAAGTGAGTGTGTGTTAATGTTTTTCTGTGTGTGTGTGCGTGCGCGAAAGTTTGAGTGAACATTTCTGCACATCTGTGTGCGTGTGTGTGGCCAAATGAGTAGTCACTGAGCTGTGCATGATGATATGCAGTACGCTCAGTTGACTTAGACGTCTTGCATCATTCATTCATGCTGCGTGTGAGACTATTTCTTTTGCATGTCATGCGTGCAATGATTGTGTGTGTCCATGGTGTGTGTACAAATGACATGATCACAGATGACTGATAACCACAAAATGAAAACAAATTCTTTGTACAAATTCTAGTGCTTTTTAAAGGATGGTAGGCAGCGTGAAGGAAAAATCCCCCCTAAAACACTTTGACACTGTTAAAAACAGCTTTTGACGTGGCACCTTGTATTTCTGGGCCCATTTTGTTTTTGGAGCTGTATTTTTGCACACGATAACTTCTCAGTTAGAAATCACTAACTGAAACAGAAGTAGGTGAGGCAGGTTGAGGGAAAGTGGGTACAACCAAAACATAAATTTCAAAACTTCATCTCCAAATAACTCCTGGAATGCGTTGGACATCAAAGATTGATGATTTATAAGTACAGCAGTGTAAGAGGATCTGAGGGGGGAATTTGCTTTTAAGTCCTTGGTTGACGAAGTGCTTACACTTAACAAACTGGATCCTCCTCCTCTGAGAGGTATTGAACGATGAACTTAAGGTCATTTTATTTATTTATTTTTTTACTAAAATGGATGTGTGGTGTTTTGGAAATGAACTCTGTGAAGGTCCTGGATGCGGTGAGCTTGGAGGAGCGTTTTAAGAGGACTCTGCCCATGTTGACCAGACAGATAGAGGGACTTAAACTGCTGCAGAAAGCCAGGAAACCGAGGCCCGACGATGACAAGAGGGTAACACACGATCCTGTTTCCCCTTTCCCTTTCCATCCTCTCTTGACCCATCTGCCTGTTTACCTGCCGATCTCCCTAACCTGCTCCTCCCTCTCTCTCTCCCCTCCAGGTGTTGCTGGTGCGTAAAGGCGGGGTATTCCCAGGTCGTCAGTTCTCTCTGGATGAGGAGGCTGAAGATGAGGATGGAGACGACACTGCGGCCCTGGAGAGGAAGGTGCAGGGGGCCAACATGCCTGATGCCGCCCTCAGAGTTTGCCTCAAAGAGCTCAAGAGGTACACTTGATGACACTTGAGCCTACCCATAGTACGATCGAGGCTTCTCCCTCCATAATACACTTGCGCCTCCTCAGTAAACTTTTGCTTAGCAGTCTTAACACACCATTGGAATTTATTTGACAGGTTATTACTTCCACTACCTCTCTTCGTCAGGAAATTGCATTTGATTGTACAAATGAGTAAATAGTTGTGGTTTTTTTTGAGTTGCACCCCATTCTGCACAATCCACGTCCATGATTGTTAAGAGGACGAGAAACCC
Source organism: Hoplostethus atlanticus (assembly GCA_034670405.1). Lineage (NCBI taxonomy): Eukaryota > Metazoa > Chordata > Actinopteri > Trachichthyiformes > Trachichthyidae > Hoplostethus > Hoplostethus atlanticus. The sequence goes on from JAXDDX010000001.1 coordinate 15,714,864, forward strand.
TCTTTAACATCTCCTCACCTTCATCTCCCCTTCATGACTGAAGTGGATTTAACAGCTGAAATCAATAAGCAATCACAGCTTTGATCTGGATTCACCTGGTCAGCCCGTTTCAGGGAAAGAGCAGGTCGCCCAAATGTTGTGTGCACTAATATACACATTATCATTTAATCAATAAAAGTCGCTGTTAACCAGAAGGAGGCTTGAATTACCTTCAGTAGTAAGAAGCTTTTTAAAGCCTTTCAATACCGTTTGATGCCTTAGAATCCCAGTACATAGCTCTACTCACACACTGATTGATGACCAGTTCCAGCTCGATCTCTATAGAGCTCTAAGGAAATGAATGGGGATTGTTCTAGAAATCAGGAATGAACTGAGTTAATGCCGCTACAATCAAAAATGTTAAATTATCAATATGTATTCAGACTAAAGAAGATGCCTCAGTCCATGCCTGAGTATGCCCTGACCAGAAACTACTTGGATCTGATGGTGGAGCTGCCATGGAGCAAGAGCACCAACGGTATTTACTCCCATACAGCGCGTCGTACTGGAATGAAAATCATGTATCACCAGGATTCTTCAGCCTTTTTGAGACCAAAATTGTGTATATTTAGTCTCATTTTTCTTCACTCATCAGAAACAGACCCTCAACCTACAGTTAAAAATAATCAAGGATCAAGTCTTGACGTGCTGTTTTTCCGATGAGAAATCAGCCCAATCACACAGATACTACAGTATAATCTGTCTAAAGTTTTTTCATTTTTACACTTATTGCAGGCACCCTGTATTGTCTCATGTCCAAACTAGAAACTCAAGTCCATGTCATGTCATGTTCCTTCATTTGGTGTAGCTGCTGTTCTCAGAACGGCCACCAGAGGGCAGATGAGACGCGTGCTGTTAACAGTGCTGTACTTTCCTCTCTCCCTTTAGCTCTGTTACCAACTCTCTTCCTTCTCCCTGTCTCAAATAATTTATCCCTCTATTCCTACTTCTCTTTTCACCTCATTGTCTCCACTTTCATCTCCTGTTTCCACCTTTCACCTTCCCTCATTTGTCCCCCTTTTCTCCCCCATTTGTTCCTCACCTTTACCCAATACCCTTCTAATCGTCTCTTCCTTTCTCACCCTTTCCCTCATCCCTTGGCTCCCTCCAATTCATTCTCTCTCTCCCTCTCCCCCTCCCTCCAGACTGCCTGGACATCCGAGCGGCTCGTATCGTGTTAGATAATGATCATTACGCCATGGACAAGCTGAAGAGACGTGTGCTGGAGTACCTGGCTGTGAGACAGCTGAAGACGTCACTGAAGGTGCTCCTCAATCACTTTTTAATCGAGCACTCACTTAGTACATCTGAGCATTACATTTTATGGTGTGCTAGATTCTAACGAGTGTTTGATACTAGTTAACTTTAGAAGTTAATAATATAATGATGATGAACAACAATAAAAAAAAAAAAAAAACTAAATCCAGGTAAAGAGCTGCTCTGTATTGTATTAAGCTAGAATGTGCTCTAGTCGTTATTTGCTAATTGCATTGCGACTAATTTCTCATATTTGTCTGAGTTTCATGCCACTGCCGTGTGAAAAACGCCTAACAGAAATCTGTTTCTAGGGCCCCATACTCTGCTTTGTGGGGCCCCCAGGAGTTGGTAAGACCAGTGTGGGGCGCTCCATAGCCAGGACCCTGGGCAGAGAGTTTCACCGCATCGCACTGGGAGGGGTCTGTGACCAGTCGGATATCCGGGGACACAGGTACAAACGGGCGTTCAATTTTTAGACACTACGCAGAAGGTAAAAGTGAAGTACAAACAGAGTAGATAGGAGAGATAGAAGAGGAGTTTTCACTACATGGCGCTGGGATTTGATCAGTCCGAGGGAAAAATGCTTGAATACTATTGAATATCGCTGTTGCCTATCACCAAAATGTCAGTTTTTCAGGAACGTTTCAGCCATTGATTTTTCCTTGCCCACCATGTGTTTATGAGTTTATCCAGTGGGGTTTTGAAAGGGTTTCTTAAGCCCCAAACCCTGCAGCTGAAGCCAAAACATGAAAATCACCAGAATTGGACTAACAAGGTTTTCACATGACAGCAGCGATATATATTTCCTGAGATGTCGTTGGTGTGATACGTAAATTGAATGGGTTTAATCTTGTGATACTCTGATATCATCCGTTCCACGTAGAGCTACATGCATATAGAAACTACACGCCGTAGAAACGGCCTCGATCATGAATGGGATTATATTTGTGTTTGCATCTAAACTCCGTAACACACACGTGAACACACACTCTGTTGATCTCTCATGTACCTGGTGTCACCTAAACCTCCCAGAGATGTAGCCATTGAATCGGCTTGCCAAGTCATACATACATACGAGGTGTGTGTGCGTGCGCGTGATCCAACAGGGTTGGTATGTTAAAGGACGGCTCACACGGCTGGGGCACCCTCTCTCGGCCAGATGAGAAACGTGTCCAGAATGCCAACAGCAGGAGCGAAAGAGACAAAGATGAAAGCACCGTAACGCTAGATTACACAATTTGTTCGACTTCTTGATATTTTCAGTGCCCACCCTGCTTGTGTTTGTTTCTCTTTGAAAGCTCAGGAACCTGGACCCCAACGCCACCGTCAACTGAACCACACATTTTTATTTTTTTATTGTATTTAACTTTATTTCAGACACATAGGTCCATATCAGTAAAGAAAAAGAAAATTGTACACTTTGCTTCCTGAATTGCAGTCCAACCTATAGCCCTGAAGTTTCTTATGGGACCTGATTTCAGCTTTGTTAGCAAAATATGCTACATTAGAACAATGTTCTAATATAGACTGGGTCCTAAATATAAAGTCTTAACGGCATTATGAAACGGCATGGAAAAATATGTCACTGATGTAATTTACTTCAAATGAAACTGCTTTTTCCACACTTACCGTTGCATATATTTCTGCAATATTCTTTTCTCTTCAGTAGAACTTTGTGTTGATTTCAGATTGTTTTTTTTAATCATATTGGTGCAGCAAAATAGGCAAAAGTCAAGGGGGTCAACTTTTCTGTGGAACCACACAGCCTTCTTTCTCTGTGTGGTTCCTGTGGTGGCGTGGCCGTGTTTAGCTAGCCGCTGTGTGTTTGTTTTGTTTGTGTTTTGTTTTTCGTAGTGCTGGGTGCATGTCTGCCCCTTGTCTACTTTTTTGCAGTCTCTCATACCAAAAGGAAGGCGGTGAAAAATGGAGTTGAAAGCATTCAGGAAGGAAAACATTGAGGAATAGACATAAAAAATATAGCATTTAGCCCGTTTGTTCAAATCCAGATGAATCCTTAAAGGTTACACTTCTTTCTTTGGTTCTTCTCCCTCTGTCCATCCCTCCATCTCTACCTGTGCACCAGGCGTACATACGTAGGCAGTATGCCGGGCCGGATCATCAACGGTTTGAAGACGGTGGGCGTCAATAATCCAGTGTTCCTGTTGGACGAGGTGGACAAACTGGGGAAGAGCCTGCAGGGAGACCCTGCCGCTGCACTGCTGGAGGTCCTGACACACACACACACACACACACACACACACACACACACACACACACACACACACACACATATAGATTACTGTACTGATTCCCCAACCCTAAATGTAACCTTAACCCTTAGCATGTTCTCTGCTTAACCTGCCTTTTAACCTTAACTTGGATTGATGAAATAAACATTTTCTTCTTTTGAGAGCCAGCAAAATGGTGTTACACACGGGAGGATTTGTATTACTCTGTAAAAGATACATGTGCTTCTGTTATCCTTTTTAGCTAATTTCTCCATGGAAGTGCCCAACCCTCCCTTGTTTGCTTTTCTCTTCTTTTTAATTGTGTTTGTATGTTTGTTTTAATTTGTAGAGCATTTTGTTACAAGCAAAGACACACACACACACACACACACACACACACACACACACACACACACACACACACACACACACACCTAAACCCTCTGTATGTGCTGTCCTAGGTCCTGGACCCGGAGCAGAACCACAGCTTCACAGACCATTACCTCAACGTGGCCTTTGACCTCTCCCAGGTGCTCTTCATTGCCACGGCGAACAGCACCGCGACCATTCCCCCCGCCCTGCTGGACAGGATGGAGGTGCTGCAGGTGCCAGGTGAGTTTAGAGCATCTCTTCAGTCGACGCAGTCTACATGGGCTGGTATTGGTTTCAGAGATGACATCACTAATCCCCAGGAGGATTCACAGCGATGCACTTAGTGAAGAGATGAAATGACACGCTGCAGAAGATGCTCACTACTGGACAATGAAAACCTGTCATTAGTTAGACACGCAGATTTCTACACTTCTGAAATACAAACGGAAGAACCATGGAAACCTTTAATCCTTGAAATGACACTAGTCAATGAGTCAGTTCTACTAGCCACCTCGACAAGTTGATCGGGTTATTGTTAGATTTGAAAAAGATTTATTACAAACCATATGCTTTAAAGAAAAGTGTTTACTCACACCCCCAAAACATGCACAACACACAAAAGCCCCCCCCCCCCCCCACCAACTGACCCCTGGGGTCAATCTGGGAGGGTGGGGTTTAGGAAATGCCAGAAGGCACATGGATGACATGTCTTAGTTATTGATTAGTTTCCCATTGATTCGACGTACTGAGTGGACAGACTATTAACATAAGAATAGCAGATTGTCAATGCTCAAAACATGATGAAGTGTTTTCTTTTGAAGATGAGGTGTGTGTGTGTGTGTGTGTGTGTGTGTGTGTGTGTGTGTGTGTGTGTGTTCGTTCTAGGCTACACACAGGAAGAGAAGGTGGAGATCGCCCACCGTCATCTGATTCTTAACCAGCTTGAGCAGCATGGCTTAACACCTCAACAACTACAGATACCACAGGACACCACACAGGATGTGATCACCAGGTAGACACACACACACACACACACATACAGTCTGACAGTAGCAACCATAGATGTACCAAGATACCAACACATCATACACACAGAAGGACATAGAAATAGAGTGGGGTCGCCATAACAGGAAGATAAACCTAATATTCTTGTCCCCTCTTTATTTCCAGCATAATGAATAATTACCACAAATCAGTCACAATTTCTGCATAAAATGAAAGGGAAACGAACCCCTTTCATTTGGTTTGTATCATGTGAGCTTGCTTGTAGGGTAACAATCTACCAAGTGTTGAGAAAAGGCTTGCAATGGCATGAAAAAAATAATTTGATGTATTAATGCTTCTCACATATACTGGTGAGGCCAGGAAGCCGTGAAAACAGCATAGGAAGTACAAGAGGACCTAGTAGCAACGTCTCTGACATACACTGGCCACATACTTGCATTGTGTAAACGGGGACTTTAAATGGTCGTCTGACGTTGTGCCAGTCTGCGTGGCGTTGCGATGGTTCACTGCTAGATAAAGAGACACATCCATTGACGGAGTAGAGCGGCGCGCTCAGCCAACTGGCAACTAGCAGTTGAGGTCCACTTGGATTTCCACATCTGGTAATCAGAATGTATCATTAAGTTGTCGAGTGGCTTAGTGGGTATTTGGTTTGAGTTGTGACCATTATATCTCTGGCAGCCTGGCCCAGTGGTTAGAGAGAACATCTTTCAACCAGATAACATGGTTCTGCCCTACTGAAGTGTCCTTGAGCAAGACACTACCAACTATCTATTGTATTATGCTAAGGGCTCTGTTATGTTGTCTTAGCTTTCTCAAACGAGGTCAGCTCAATTAAATAACGTTGGTTAATGGACTAAAACCACAGGTAGGTTGTGTTGGTACAGACCACAGCCTGAAAAAACGTTCTGGCATGTGAGGAAAAGATTGCGAAAACATTGAAAGCACTTGAAAGCCACTGATGTAGAGGGTTATGGCTTTCGAGATGATGAGCAGTATGCCGCCCGCGGTCCAGCACTCCAGCCCGGTTACTATAGCAACAGCTAACGGCGCACGTCCTGTGAGGAATACTCCCATTTTTACCTGCTAGATCTCCAAAAAATACGTCGTCTCTGGAAAGAGGTTAGGGATGGAGGAGAGGATTAAGCTGAAGCCACGCAGGATGATTACCTCTTCCTGTTTTTTGTTGTTGTTGTGCCCTAGCCTGTTCTTTTGTTCTTCCATCACTCTGTCACACGCAATATCTCAGACACCGCTGACAAAAGTTGGAGAAATGAAGCATCCCACCACGACTTCCGGGATTTTAAAACTTACACTGATTGGGGGGGGGGGGGGCGCTACAGTTACAGTTAGTTTTATATTTGTTACTGATTGGCACAGAGGGGGGCTGCATCATTCGTGGGGGACGGCATGTTTACTGATGCCTTGTTTCCCTGCTTTTTGTGTTTCTGATCACATTCCTGACACACTGAGAGGCATGCATGCACACAAGGGTACTGGTACATTACACACACACACACACCTGCAGGCAGATATGCTATATTCTCACTTTTATTGGTTGGCTATACACAACAGCAGGGATAATATGGACAGAAATAAATGTTCTTGAATGTCCATCGGCTGGTACACTTAGTAACATCATAACTTACAGATGGCTGCTATGGGTGTTTCATTATGTTATCCTGAGTGTAAGATGGGTGTTACTGCTGTGTGACTAAGACAGCTGATGTGTTACCATGGCAAAGGTTTTATGTCACTCAACAGTTGAGTGGCACGTCAGGCTGCAACAGAGGCTACTAAGTAAGACTCGTTTCTCATCCACATTTTCATTCGACTGTGTGTTTGTGTGTGTCATTGTAGGTACACCCACGAGGCAGGCGTACGCTCCCTGGAGAGGAAGATTGGAGCAATCTGCCGGGCCGTGGCCGTGAAGGTTGCTGAAGGTCGAAAAGTCACCAAGCTAGAGGGTTCGACCCCTGAGGGCCCAGTGCAGGAGCAGGGGGGTAAGGGCCTCAGCTGTCTGTCTGTCTAACTGTCTGTCTCTCTGTGGGCAAGTGGGATCGATGTGTCGATGCCAGAGCAGGGAGGTGGGATCCTTGGTTGCATATGTCCCTTTCGCTGTCTCACACACACACACACACACACACACACACACACACACACACACACACCCCTCTAGACATGCAGAACTTAAATAGTGATAAACTGTAAGTACAACAGCCATGAACGCAACATACTGGCATTTTCCTCCTACCAAGCACTGTCTTCTAGTGAAAAGCAGAGTAGAACAGAATAAATGTGAATTTGTAAGGGGTGGTTAAAGGGACTCAGAATATGCCTTTTTGTGAGGCACTTTGTAAACTCTTCTTTTAGATAAGTGCTATAATAAATAGGGCTTGAGAAGAGAGTAACTGTGTTTACCTGCTCACCATGTAAGGGATAATGCAGTGAGCCAGTCATTATTTCAAAATAAGCCCCAACTGGGTGATGTCTGTCCATTAGCCAGGCTAATTTACAATCTTCCGCCCAAAAAATAGTTCAGCAAGACTTTACCATAGCAATGTCTGTAGCTAGCATCCATGGCTACTCTGTAGCAGAAGTGTAACCATAGAAACATCTGTAGCTAGCATCCATAGCTACACTGTAGCAGAAGTGTAACCATAGAAACATCTGTAGCTAGCATCCATAACTACACTGTAGCAGAACTGTAACCATAGAAACATCTGTAGCTAGCATCCATAGCTACACTGTAGCAGAAGTGTAACCATAGAAACATCTGTAGCTAGCATCCATAACTACACTGTAGCAGAACTGTAACCATAGAAACATCTGTAGCTAGCATCCATAACTACACTGTAGCAGAACTTTAACCATAGCAACGTCTGTAGTTAGTATCCATGGCTACACTGTAGCAGAACTGTAACCATAGAAACATCTGTAGCTAGCATCCATAACTACACTGTAGCAGAACTGTAACCATTCTATTCAAATTAGCTCCACACCTTGTGCCAAAAAGATGTTAGTGCAGACAGTCCAGCTGCACTCTTTTTGGCTTGTAATTTAGCTTCTAATGAATTCATTTGAAATATTTTTTTCATGTGAAATCGATCAATGTAACCGTGTAATAAGTAAGATAAAATAATGTAGGCGAGCCGGTCATTGGGGTGATCAGGTCTTAATTCCATATGTCAGGGCTTATTGTGTGATAATGACCGGCTAACTCTACATTTTCCCCTACTCATTTGGCAGTGACATTAGGAAAGCCTACGCGAGTTTAACACAAAGGCTACTATCATGCTACTATCATCAGTGTGCAGAACAGAATGCTTTTCTACAAATCACATCTGTTCTTTATTGAGCAGTATCTAATTGCTAAAAGGAAATAATATTGTGAAACTCGAGTCTTTAACCAACCAAGTCTTCACACCTTATTTGTAAATTTTCACACAACCACCACAATCTTCTTCTCATATTCAGAATGAACTACATATCATCGCCACGAATGCACCAAATCTGTACTTTTAGAAGCTGGTTCAGGACCCAAAGTTGGTATTGCCAAAAGATTAAAATCAGTCCCCAGGTTATTCTAGAGAAACGGTGGCTGTCTGTTTTTTCTATATGAAGCCACTGGCTATGCTAGCTATGCTGAATTCCTGCAACGTAAGATAGTCACAATAAAGTCTGGATGAATTTTGTTAGCTCAGCCTACAACTGTAGATAGCAGCAATATCAGTTTTGGTCATTTTGGGTCATGAGAAAAATTATTTTGGTCATTCCCTGGAGAGAAAGGATATGAAAACAGTTTGAACTATTGGTATACACTATTCATCAACTATACAAGCATTAGTAAGAGGGCAAAAGCGCGACTGAAGGACAGAAAGAGAGAGAGAGAGAGAGAGAGAGAGAGAGAGAGAGAGAGAGAGGAGAGGAAAAGAGTGAAGACAGCATTAAGAGAGGAAGACAGACAGGATATCGACAGTGTTAACTCGCCTTGTGCCGTCTCTGCAAATGCCTCTCTGTTGCCAGGTAACTGACATTGACATGCAGATCAAAACATCGGTTTGTGTGTAAGAGTTGGTAATATTCACAATACGAGTCTCTTAGTTGGGATATGGCGTTTACATGGAACGATCACTAACAGTAAGTAGTTTTTTTTTTTCTTCAAATACCTGTGTACATGGAGGTAGTCTAACTCTGCTTTGAGGCTGTGATCATGAGTGGCGTGTTATTTTGATGCTCGTGACTCCATGGAAACAGCGCTTGCACTGCCAAACCCAACAAAGCAGATATGGAGTTAACATGACAGGACATACCAGTTAATATCGGCACATCCCAGCTCGTACATTCAGGTTTTCCATATTTGGGATATGGGCTTATCCCGGGTATTGTGAATGGAATATGGCGTGTGTCCTTTTGTCCTGCATCTCCTTGTACAATGTGTTGTTCTGCATGTCCTTGTATGTCAAGAGTATGTGTGTGTGTGTGTGTGTGCACATGTGAGCTGATGTGTGTGTGCATGTGTCTTTGTACCAGCTGCTCCTCTAGTCTCAGTTGGTGAACAGCTGGTCACATGACCTGTTAGCAGCTGCTGTCACCCCCACCTCCCTGTCCTTAGAGAGGGAGAGAGAGGGAGAGAGAGGGGTTGTTGATAGGTAGGTAGACAGCTGGATAGATAGATGTACTCTTCCTTTTGCTGTGTACTTCTTGATCTGTGTGTCTGATGGTGTATCTCTTCCAGTGAGGAATACAAAGGAGAAGAACCTTAAATTCCTGTATCACCAACATCATAAGCAATCAATAATAAGGACTGTGTGTGTGTGTGTGTGTGTGTGTGTGTGTCCGCCCACAGACATGGCAGCACCCCCAGAGATGCCCATAGTGATCGACCACGTTGCCCTGAAAGACATCCTGGGACCACCGCTGTTTGAAATCGAGGTAAGGAGGGGAGAAGGAAGGTTAGAAGAGGAGGTAAAAAAAAAAAAAAGAGAAGGGAAAGGGGAGGGAGGGGAAAAGGAAGAGGTGGGTTGGGCAAGCAGGCAGGGTCTGGCCTGGGGGAAATGGCATCTGCAACGAATTTGCAGTGTTTTTAACCTGCTCAGAGTATCAACTGGGCAGGGTTTGCTACTACTGTGATTCAGATGGTGTCCAGCACGTTGTCAGTCACAGGAAACCGCTGCATTGACCTCCACATGCTTGTGACGGTCCCAACTTTCTGGACCTCATTGTGTCGACATTTGCGGTAAACCATGTGGTGGTTCAGAGGCAGCCAGAGACTGTGAAAATGTCATGGGAGGCTACAGCCCTCCTAGCAGATCACTTTCACTGACTTGGGGAGGGCTGATTACCGGATTGTCTCTCTACCCACCTCCCTAGTATAGTAATACAAATGTGTGTGTGTGATTGTAGGTGTCTGAGCGGCTCACCCTGCCCGGCGTAGCCCTGGGCCTGGCCTGGACTCCTCTGGGAGGGGAGATCATGTTTGTGGAGGCCAGTCGAATGGAGGGAGAGGGTCAGCTCACTCTGACCGGTCAGCTGGGAGACGTGATGAAGGAATCTGCCCACCTGGCCATCAGCTGGCTAAGAGCTAATGCTAAAAGCTATCAACTCACTAATAGTGGGTGGACACTCAACATGCACCTGCGCACACATATACATACATCAACTGGTACACATTATGAAGGAACCAGCTCACAATTTGTACGAGGCCATTTTATTAGCTACTCCTCCAGGCAGTACAAGCATGCAGACAGGGTCGAGAGGTTCAGTGACTGTTTGATTAAACACTAAAATGGGCACGATGTGTGATTTTTAGCGACTTTGAACATGATGTAATTGCTGGTGCCAGACCAACCAGTTCCAGTGGCTCAGAAACAGCCGACCTCCTGGGATTTTCATGCACTACACAGTGTCTAGAGGTTACAGAGAATGGTGTGAAAAACATCCAGTCAGCCGTAGTCCTGCAGGCGAAATTGTTTCATGAGACCGGTCACAGGAGAATGTCAAAACTCGTTCAAGCTAAGGGGCGGGCAACAAGTATGCACATAAGAGCTCAGCACAACAGTGATGTGCAGAAGACACTAGAACCTGTGTATAGTAGCAGACGTCCATGTCGGCTAAGGACACAAAGATAAAGCTAGCGGGCACATGATCACCAAAACTGGACGATCTGACAAATGCAGGTTTCTGTTGCAATGTGCTGATGGCAAGAATTTGGAGCGAACCACATGAATCCGTGCATCCATCCTTCCTGGCGTCAACAGTACAAGGTTGCTGGTGGGGAATGTTTTCTCGGCACACATCAGGGCCCTTTAGTACCAATGGAGCATCGTTTGAACACCACAGCGTACCTACACATTGTTGACCAGCTGCATCCGTTCAAAGCTACTCATGATCAAATTAATACTTCCAGTGAGATAATGCACCATGTCGTGAAGTATGCATCGTCTCAAGGTGGTTTAAGGAATGTGACAGTGGCTTGCCCTGTCCCCATGCCTCAACCCAATAGAGACCTTTGCAGCATGAATGTGCTGTCGAACAATCTGAAGGAAGAGTCCATCTGAGTCAGGCTGTGGAGGCAAAAGGTGGTCCGACCTGGTACTAGCTAGTACCTAATAAAGTGGTATATTAGTATGTCTATACATAGTATGTGTACTTTCCCTGATATTCACGATACACTTCACAAGAATTAAATCAAACATACCAAACTATTGTCAGCTGAAGTAATTATCGTGCACTTAGTCTTTATATTTCCGTGTGTGTGCAGTGGTGGGGGGTCCAGACCCGTTAGAAGGGACAGACATCCACCTCCACTTCCCTGCTGGTGCGGTCACCAAGGACGGCCCCTCCGCCGGCGTTACCATAGTAACCTGCCTTGCCTCGCTCTTCAGTGGCCGATTGGTCAGATCAGATGTTGCCATGACAGGGAGAGATCACGTTAAGAGGACTGGTGCTGCCGGTGAGTTAACACACACACACCACACACTATAAAGTGTAAATGGTCGGCACACACACGAACCATTCATGTGCCCATAAACCCATTAAGTCACACTGAATTTATGGGGTCCTGCAGATCAAGTGCAGCAACCTTTTGCCAACAAAGTGTCAATTGTGTTGCTGCAGGTGGGAAAAAATCCGCTTGTGCCCGTTTGGTAGTTTTGTGGCTTGCCATAACATTGCTTGTGCTGAAATGAGCGAGGTAGCAAACTAGAGGGGAGTGTGATACATCAGGTGGCACGGTGCAATCTTGGTATCAGAAATTACACTTGCACCTCCGCCTGCTCAGCACAAGTGCTGCTGTTCTCAGGGCGCATGTGCACATAGACCTCTCCAAAACCACATAAACCCTTTTTGCTGATTTGATTGGCCATGATTGACGCCAGCCCCCATTCCATCTCCTTTTACAACAGTGCCACAGGTGCTCCACGGCTACGCTACCGCCTCTGGTCACAAAACGACCAGGAATCTGTTGATCAGCGCCGGGAACTTGCACCTGTACTTGCGTCGTGATTCAGGAAAATGGGGTCCATGGTGTTTTAATTTAATGGTGATTCATGACCACTCAGCCTTAGGTCACAACGTGCACATCACCTCCCTGCCTACACAATGTCTGATGGATAATGAAGTGTAATTAGCTGAAACCTGCTTTGTCTATCCAGGGCTTCTGTCTTTACATAATGCACACACACATCACAAAGATAAATGATTAGTGATGAATGTGCTTTTCTTGCAGAATAATGAATATTTACAGCCTCTGGGCTTCATCCATTAATCAATCAAGCAAAACAGCCTGGACAATGAAAAGTAAAATCGTGACTTGGTGTCCAAGTTCACTACTCTGAGCATTCAAACCTGCAACGGGCTGTGAGGCGGCATCGATTCGTTTGTAGGCCAGTGCTGAATACCAACTAGTCACATTATGCATGACAGGATTGGTCTGTTCTCCTCAGGTGGGCGGGATCAAGGACAAGGTTCTGGCAGCCCATAGGGCAGGAGTGAAGCGCGTCATTCTCCCAAAGCGCAACGAGAAGGATCTAGAGGAGTTACCAGCCAACGTCCGTGCTGAGCTTGACTTCGTAACCGCAGGGAACCTGGATGAGGTGCTGAACGCAGCCTTCGATGGAGGGTTCCCTGGGACCGCCAGCACACATCCACACCCTCAGCTGATCAGCAAGCTGTAACACACACATTGACACGCATACATACGTTCAGATAAAGGCCCTGAAATAGTGATGCTGGGAGTCCAAAACGGAGGACAGACGAAAGAAAGTTGCACCTCAGCAGTGGGTTGTAATTCTCACTTTCATATTTGGTGCTGATCGTTTGATCAGTGGTAATTGTGGTTCAATTACCAAGGCCAATCAGCCGATGTGCACGGCTATAATCCTGACTAGTGGTTCTCGATTCTAGACCAGCTTTGTGAATACAGGCCCAGATTTTTAATCCTATGACTTTTTCATTTTTTAGCAAGCAATGGAAACATCAGAATTTCCCGTCAAAGAAGTCTGTTTGTAGTTTGGAAGCACACAACTGCACTGTCCATGTTACTTAAGTTGATCAATGAAGATTTATCAGTGGTATGGATATCAATACATACATATGTTTTTTTTTGGTCTGAAGGCTGATTTGACAGAAGTCTGACAGGAGAACCAATCACAGCTCATGTTGACCTGTAGACCCGCCCCAGGTCATGGAAATGACTGATACCAAGTCGCCGCCTCACTGTGCACCTCTAGCTCACGTCATGTTGTCAACCTTCCTCCTCACCATGTCGGGTCTAGCCTGTTTGCATGGACATTTGCATTACCATCTGCAGCCATGAACGACAGGACTGGTCTGTTCCTCCATTGGCACTTAGCCTTTCAGTGCCACAGCACACGTTGCCAAGCATCATCTTATTGATTTGGCTTGATTTTATTGATTGTTACAAAATGTTTGTGCCATCAAATATGAACATAGCGAAATTCCTCTTGAGCTAATTTCTGTGTGATGGTAGACGGGCGGTGTGGAGGGCTCCAGGTTTGCTATCTTGGTGATGAGATGAGTCCAGATAGACCTGGAGAGGAAATGCTGAAGGCCTGGCAGGGAGCCAGGCGTCCGTTGACAGTTTGACTTAACCGCACCATGTAATCCTGTGTAGCCTGATTTCAGATGAATCGGGGAAGTCTTAACTTCAGCTGTAATTACTGCAGATCTGAATGTGATTAATCTGCTGGTCATGTGATGACAGCTAGGTGTAGAAGAGTAAGGGTTTGCAATGAAGATGATTAGGTTTGAGCCACAGAGTTTGCATGGTCATGTTACCTGCGTACTGATCCCAGACCAAGGCCTTGATTAAACATGTTTTAGGAACGGTTCTTTAGCAAAAATGTCTATTTGGAACAAACTCATATCCAAATTGCCATGAAAAGGTATTCTCACTGGAAGAATTATTGGAAATGATAATTAATAATTTCCATTTAATTTCATGTATCTGTGGGCCAAACAGATTCCTCACATCCAGTTGCATTGATGTTTTGTGTTTAATCAGATTTTTCAGAGGGACTTTGAAATGGATTTGACAACTGCAGTCCAACTATTGGAAGAAATCTAGGAATATGGTCTATTTTACATCAGTGCTTGACAATGTGGAAATGAGTACAAGCATCATTTTACAAAGGGGTCAGAGGTCAGCGGCGGCAGGGCTTGAATCTGATCTTCCAGCTATGAAATGGTCTCTAACCACAAGCCTACCCTTCCACTCCGACGCTGACTAAAGAATGAAACAGTGCAATTGTTAATATGAGAGATGGCACCAATGACTTACATCTAAATATGATACAACGCTGCACATTGTTAATAGTTGAGACTTAATATAAAATTAAAGACGTTTCAAATCTCGCTGCTTGTGTGCCACTGTGTCATTGAGAAAGTGCTTGCTCTGGTAAAATTCTCCAAAGATAAATGGTCCTGAAATGCTCAGCAGAAAAAGCACACAGCTGCGTTAGAAGTGAGTGGATTCAATGTGTGCGAGAGAGATGTACAGCAAAGCGTGTGTGTGTGGCTGAATTAAACGTGGTAACACCAGACTGCGGTGTGGTGTTTCCACGTTCAGACAGGCTTGAAAACATCGGTGGTCCCATGCATAGATAAAGCAGTAAAAGCCACACACATAAAATACAAAGTGAAAGTGAAAACAGTTTTATGAAACACTGTGTACACCACATGCATGCGTTATTGTCTGTTCAGCATTTAATTGCTCGTTCAGTCACGCCACAAAAACAGAAAAAAACAGTAGTGAACTTCAACAGTGGCTTTGTCAACGTGACTATAAAAATTATAGTTGGAGGAATAACAAGAAAGAAAATGTGTCAAATGGTAGAACAATGACTGAAGGAAAGTCTTTAGTGTGCCCATCATTACCACTGGTTTTTCATGAAGCAGTATCTAGAGCATGTTGGAGCATGCTTCATGTGCTTAGCAGGGCTGGTTGAGGTGTAAACCATCTTCCAGGAGGCAGTATGGCAGACAGGTTTCTGTCCAGGTCAGCAGCAGCATCTTCTTTGCCCCGTTCCCGGCTCTACTGTCATGCAGGTCTTTGATGTAGAGACGTGTACCAGACTGTGATGGATGAGATCAGATCAGTGACGGGTAGAACTGGACCAGGATCGGCTGTGATGTGTTGAGCTGTCAGAGTTGATGCAGGACGATCATCCGTCTTCATGAGATCGGAGGTAGGTTTAACCCGTGTGATGGTGCTGCCGCGGCTGGTCCCCCAGTATTTGAACCACTCCACAGCCTAGCGGGAGTACTTCGTCTGATCTGCTGTAAAATTAGATGAATTGATAAAAAGGTTTTTGATCTCCCTGTGAGCTGCATCATTTACACATTTATTCACATTCCCATCTACTGCAACTTCTATGAAATGAGCACAGTGACATCATCTTTTCACGTTCAGTACGAAGCCAACCTCAGCTGTCGGCTTCATCAAGTAGCTCTCCACTGAAACAGGTTGTTACATCCTTGTACTCTTCCATAACAAGTATTACCTGTACTTTGGGGATTTCTTTCTTTGTACCCCGCCTTCTTTGTCACATACTTCTTAACGTTACTAAACTGAGCCCTTGATTTTTATTGTTGACTCTGGCCTATTACAGTGTGTGTGTGTGTGTGTGTGTGTGTGTGTGTGTGAGAGAGAGAGAAACAGTTCAGTACAGCCACACCCAGCCCCAGCTAAACCCCAGTATTAGGGCAGGAACTCCCACACCAAGCCCTCTGTAGTCTATATTCCCCCTCACCACACACACACAATCTGGTGAATGGAGGAAGTTAACCTATACATAATTAACCAGAGGCCCTTGGGGTGTCCTTAGCAGACTGGCAGCTCGCCCACTTCACAAGGCAGAACACACCCAGACACACTCATACATTGGGCAGACCTCAGATTCTGTTAGGTGTGGTTCCTCTGGAGGCAGGGTGGCCCCATGTGGCCACATGAGGGCCCAGTTGCGTGTTTCACCCACCTAATACAAGAAAAGATTGACCCAAGATGGCTGACTCAGTACCATCTCAGGGACCAGCGCTAGTCCCGGACCCCCGAGGTTGAGCAGCAGACCTGGGCTGAGTGTGGGTTGGGAACCTCATTTGGCGCGCAGGCTTCTTTTTATTTTAAATGAAAAGGATCAGTGTTGACTCATCCTGACATCACTGAGCGCTAGAAGTAAAAATATATTTAAACTTTAGCAAAAGAGTGCTTCAAGTAAGTTTTTAAATAGTCTTCGACGGGGGATCAGACTCCGTCCCTCAGGGATGGCATACCGCTTAACATGGCATGAAATGTTCAATATATCTCCTTTGTTGTAGATCAGGGGTGAAAATGTGGGAGGAAAACAACAATTACCTCTCTATCTTAGGAGAGATATCACAGACACAGTTGGAAAGCTTGACATTAACTTCTGATTGGCTTGGATTTTGACAGAGGGCAGATGATTGGCCAAGGAGGAACTGGCTCTGCCCCCAGACCCCACATGGGACTTTAAGTTACTGGCGGCACCGCCGAAGGACACAAATTACTGACAGAAATCCCAGGATTCATAGCTGTGAAAAGTAAGCGCTGAAACTTTGTAAGCATTGCTGTAGCGTTACATGCTAACGTTGTGATTCAAGTATTCAAACTGGAACTACAAAGACTACAAAGATCTTTTGTATCTAAAGTGCGCAAAACTTTAACAGATTCAAAACTGAGCAACAAACTTTCACAACTCATTTCAAGCTTTCAAACTGTGGCAGTGGCTTCTCTCCATGCACACTGGTTAACATCTCCCCTTACAAACGGGCTGCAGAGAACTAGTCCTGTGTTCCACCCTGCCGGTCTGATCAACCTGTCTGACCGAGCAGACTGCCCTACATCCCCAGACCTACTTAGCAGTGATGTGGTCCTTGAGTCATTCGTCCTACTGCAAACAGAGTTGTGGTGCAATTGACGGATTTATTTAAGCCTGACACTATTGGATCACCACATTGTACAACAATTCTACATGTTTTTTCTTTTTTTGAGCTGTGTGGTTCATGATTAATGGTGTTGAAATGTGAATTAGCAGTGTCAACGGATTTACCCAAAGAGTTGCTGAGCATGTACGCTTTTTCCCCCCCGATTCACATACCGTACCACACAGCCCCACCTGGGAGCTGCCCAGTACGACCAGTCTGACGCTGTCGGCCACTGAGCTGCTCCACTGGAGGAGTAGGAGGTGAACTGCCTTGCTCAAGGACAGTAGGGCAGCAGTTGCAGAGGAGAGCTTGTCTCAATAACCTCATACAGATTTCTCCTGGCTGGGATTTAAAAGTTTGTCTACCTGCTGCCCAGTCTACATACAAGTAAGCTTGATCAAGAAATGACTTCCTTCTCCATCAGAGGGATCAGACACAATGCTATGCAATGGTGCGACTGGTGGTTCGTTGAACTTCAACCGTTAACCAGCGTCCACCCTGCTGTAGGGTCCTTGAGCAAGACACTGAATCCCTACCAGCTGTTCTGTAGCCGACCCTGACCTTCCTGTGGAGGGGGAGCAAGAGAAAACATTAGGTGATAAGTTATTTCTATGGTGAGTATTACTTGTTAATGACAACACATCCAGATATATCATGTCTGTGGATTACGATAAATTCAACCAGTCTTAATTGTGATGCCAATACTGAAACAAAGACGTTTATCAGAGCATCAAGAGCATCGTTTCTCCAAAAGCTGAATTGTTTTGTGAGTAGTGTGAGGCAGATAAATAGGCTCTTTGGCTTGTTAAATACCAGTGTCTATTGAATCCAAAAGTCCTGTACTGGTCAGCCTTGATGCCTGAAATGAAAGCAAAGGAGAAGTGGCACCGGGTATGAAAAAGATAGATTTATTTAATGACAAATTAAAACAGAAAAAAAAACAAAAGTCAATGAGTTGAGGGAGAGCAGCAACATTACTGAGACTCCACATAAAGAGAAAGGGAGAGATGATTGGCTTGACCTCCCTCCCTCCTCATAGACAAACAAAAAAAAAAAACTGACTTGCCCCACAAACAGAAGGACACAAAGACAGATGGACAACAAGAGAAAAACAAACAATCCAACTCAGAAAACGACCTTCGGAAGAACGACACAATTTGTTTTTAACTACAAACACTGAAGTTTAGCCACAAGTTTTACAACTGCCTTTTTCATTTGTTTTTAAAAGTCATTACAAAAAATTATAATTATGATAATCTCCATTTAATAATAATAATAGCAACGTTGTAACGGTAGAAATTGTCCCTCATTCCTGGTTGGGTGATCAATCAGTCAGTCAATCAGTGGTTGAGGCAGAGACTAGAAGACAGAGAGAGAGATGGAGCGAGAGCGAGAGAGAGAGAGTAGAAGAGAGAGAGAGAGAGAGAGATGGAGGGAGAGTAGAAAGAGAGAGAGAGTAAAGTGAAAAGGTGAGTGGGCGTCTCGAGCCAAATGTCCGTCACACACACGCATGCACGCACAAACAAAACAAACACCAGGAGGTCTTCTCTCTTCTCATCCAAAAATAATAAAAATCGACAACTAAAATAATTTAAAAAAAACAAGATTTAAACAATAAATCCCAAAAGAAAAAAAACAAAAAACTTCGTCTGAAATGCAGTGTCTTTTTTTTTTCCTCTTCCTAAAAAACAACAAAAACAATTTCCATCGTTTATAGCTCCCTCCCTCCCTCCCTTCCTCAGTCAAAATGCTTTGACACACACTTCCCCCCACTAGCTCAACTGCTCATCTCCCCTGGAACACAGGAGCTCAGAAACGTGTACGTGTGTGTGTGTGTGTGTGTGTGTGTGTGTGTGTGTGTGTGTGTGTGTGTGTGTGTGTGTGTGTGTGTGTGTGTGTGTGTGTGTGTGTGTGTGTGTGTGTGTGTGTTCCACCGTGGTGTCGACTCCAGGCAAACATGGTTATTCCGGGACTGACGTAGCTGGGGGCCCATCTTAAATCCATAGTACAAGAGCAGAGTCTGTTATAATAATAATTACCAACAACAACAGTCAACTAAATAGTACACAATCCTTAGCCTTGGTTGGACTGCTCTAGACCAGATCGGACCAGATGGGGTGTAAGGGGAAACCAGGTGAGTGACGTTTTAGGTTCTAGTCCCTGCCACAGATGTAGCCAGATACCCGCGATCCAAGTTCTGGAGATCCTAGGTTCCAGTCCTGGACACAATACCTATGGTCATGGGTGCTACGGCCATCCATATCTATGGGTCTAGTGTAAGGCCCGGCCACAGCTAGCTATGGCTACGGGTTCCAGTCCCAGCCATCGATAGCCATGTCAGCCACAGATAAGGATAAATACCCACGGTCCTGGATTTGAGACCCGGCAATAAATAACTATGGATATAGATACATATCTGTGGTTCTGGGTTCCAGTCCTAGCTAACCATAGATGATAGCCACCCATGGTCCAGCTTCCATAGAAATAGATAGGCCCAGTCCATGCTCCATAGTTCAACAGATACAGCTGTTTCTCTATGGTCTGAGGTTCCAGCCACGCCAATGGTCCTAGCCCTCTAAGTGTTGGTAGTACATGAACCATTCAATGCAGGAGGTCTGATGGGTAATGAGGTCTATAACAGGAAGAAGGGAAGGGGATACAGGTGGGGACGCTAGATAGCTAGCTGGCTGCCTAGCACTGACCGGGAGTCCATGTTGAACTATAACTTGAGCCGTCTTCAGTATGTAGCCGTCGGGGCGCGGGGCTGCTCTGTGGCAACTCGCCTCCAGCATCGCTTCGCGGAGGCCCAGAGAGCTGTAGTGTCTGAAATGTCTGAGGGTGACGGGAGGGAGAGAGACACTGAAAATAAAACAAAAGAGACGAGTGGGGAGAGGCAGAGTGAGTGGCAGTGGGGGGGTTTGGAGAGTGGTGAAATCAGTTTGAGAGAGCCACCTCAAAAGAGAGAGAGAGATGGTGACTGAGAGCCGGAGACGAGAGTTTGACAAGCGAGTTTGACCAAACGGCTTTTTAGTTTGTGACCAAGAGAGGGAGAGACTGCATGTGCGTGCACGAGTCTCACATATATGTGTATAAGTCTATAGCCATCACTACACAATTATGTCCACGTGTGTCCATTCATCCATCAATCCCACCCGTGGGCCCCCGTGGCTGCCCAACCAGACAGTCCAGTTTGACCTCAAGTCAGTCTGTCTCAGGAGGTGTGGGGGGTGTGGAGGGAAAGGGGGCGGTGTGGGGTCGCACTTTGATTTGACCCCTAAAAATCCCCCTTTAACAACCTGTGACTTTTTTTTTTTTAATGACACTTCTCCGAAGTTCTTAGCACATGGAGATGGTGACGTTGATGCCCAAGTTGCCGTTCTCGGCGAACAGCTGCGCGATGGACGTGTCGAACACCAGGCAGTCGCTGTTCATGATGGCCGTGGCGATGCCCTCGTGGATGGAGCGCGGCGTGGCCTCCCAGGTCAGCCGGCGCCGGTGCCCGTTGAGCTCCAAGCGGTAGGCGAAGTTCTCGGCTTGTTTGCGCGTCCCGATGAGCTGCACGATGGCGAAGAACTGCTGGTGACCGTCGTACTTCTCCTGCTTCTCCAGTACCAGCATGAAGTGGAAGCCAAAGCAGGACTGCATCATCACCCAGTCCACCGCGCCCGGTAGATTGATGTCTGTGGCCAGGAACACAATGTCCTCCCCCTGGGGAGAGAGAGAGACGGGTTATACCAATGTATTCTTTTAAAGGCCAAGACCACGAGAAATGAGAAACCTCGGCCTGGGTCAAGGGCTGGGCATGGTTTGGAAATTGTCAGTGCCGATATCAGTATCTGGACCTCCGATTCAAACACTTCTTTATATACTCTGAGTGAATACAAACATTTCACCTATTTGTTGTTCGTAAAGCCACCTGTTTGCATCTGATCTGTCAATGTTCTGTCAATATTTTCTTAGAAACTTACATAGCATTTAGCATCGTATAGTGAAACGCTATATACCATGTACTTGCACAATGGTTGGGCTAATATTGTAATGATAAAATTAAACCAAGTGAAAACATTTAATGTATCAAATCATTACTGAGATGCTCGGGGAGTCATGTAGTTGGGATAAACATGGGAAGGGCCTCCCACCACCAGGGCACTGCCTGGTTTGGGAGTGTCAGAGTTGCTAGATGGGGCTGGGTGGTGGCTTTCATTTCATCAAGAGTTATGATCATGTCAAAGAGGTTAACTCTTTCTTAGCACCAAATTTAGCAAGTGCTAAACTAAAGTGAGACAAAGCATAGAGACAGGTCTGTAGACTAAGCTAATGTTAGTATTTCTGTAATAGCAAAACAACGCTAGCGGTACTCTGGTCCGTCATGGCGCTGGGGCAAACAGCAGAGCTCAAGGTGTACGGTTGGTTTTTGAGAGTTAATCTGGGAGAACAGGTTTGTCATTTTAGCCATCACAATTAATCACATGCTTTAGTAAAGGAAACCCAACATTAGCCAGTCAGCTGTGCAACCAGGAACAGCACAGCTCCTGTGTTTCATTATGGTGACTAGATGGCAACAGACAGAGCATGCCAAGAGAGCAGGACATTTCCACTTTGTAATTATTCAATCTGGAACATACTTTCTATTTTTAGTGGTGATAAAGACATGTTTCTGAAAGCCTGTACTGTTGCTAACCCTGCACAGGGGTTAAGGGCCCAAATGAGCAGATCTTTGGCTTTTCTTGATATTGAGTTTACAAAACTTATTTCATGCAAAACAGTAAACAAAAGTTAAAATTTTAACTAAAACAAATCGTTACCATGCCTTCAACATTTATTCTACCTTCCAATAGTGTCGGTTTTTGTGTTTGCACAAGGCATCTGACTGGGTCCAAACAGCCTAAATGTTGTATGCCCTTATATGACCTAGTTGATGAAGGAATCTGAGGAAGAGCTGATGCCTAACCTGCAGTGTGGTGATGGACTTGTGCTGGTGCATCAGGTGGGGCATGACGGCGTCCAGGGAGCCCTGCCACTTGCAGGAGGCGCCGGGGCAGGGGCAAGAGTACGGCCGGAACTCGCACAGCTCCTCGTGCTCCGCCTTGTCAGTGTGGGGCAGGGTGACCTCGCAGCCCGACGAGGCGTACTTGCAGGGGAAGAGGACGGAGTTGGCCACCTTCTCCATGGCCAGGTTCCTGATGGAGCCCAGGGGGCCTCGGCAGGTGGGGCAGCAAGTGAGCTTGGGCCGGCAGTTGGAGCATACCTGGGGAGGACAGGATCATACAAATTGGACACTCCAACAATTGAAAATGGCACAATTCAGTATTGCACATTACTACAGATGGAGGGGCTTCTTTAATTCCCTTCCAGGCTAGCATCCACATACCAGGTGCCCAGACTGGCACTGCAGGATGGGGGGCAGGACATAGTCGAAGCATACAGGGCACTCAAACAGGCTGGCCAGGTCACTGTTCGAGGCGGTGGTGCCTGACAGGGTGGGCACGCGCTGGGAGGGGGGGCACTTGGAGGTTCCTGTTGGCAGCGCGGTGGCGGTCTGGCGACTCATTTCTGGTGAAGGGAGGGGGAGAGACAGAGAGAGGGAGGGGGAGAGAGGAGGGAGCTCATGTTAAAGTTATCAGAAGCTTTACACCTATAAAAAGGTTACAATCGGGGCGTCCTGGTGGCTCAAATAACCGTGACATCCTGGGTTCGAATCTGGCCCGGGACCTTTGTTGCATGTCATACCTCCTCTCTCACCTTGATCTTTCCTGTCTCTCTCTACGGACTGTCAAATAAAGGCAAAATGCCACAAAAAAAAAAAAAATAAATAAATAAAGGGTTACAATCAGTTCTCCCTCCTCTTGCCTCAAGTGCGTGAGTCGCGTCATCTGTCTATTTCAATAAAGAAAGAAAAAGCAACCTGTGGCTTATTAAGAACAGCAGAATTAGGTATATGCCATGTAGCAGTTTAATATTGGGCAATGAACTGGCAACCCTATCTAAGATGTGAGCTCATAACGTGCATGCATAAACTATGTGTAGGCTTTATCGTGTCCAGTAAAATTCCATCGGTAAGAAGACGTTAATGTCGGTTATCGCCCCGCCCTACTTTGGTGATTGTCACAGAACAGACCAGAATAGACCAGCTCACACTGAAAGGCGCGTGGTCAGGAGAGCTGCATGACACTGTTGCCATACATTTGTTTAGCCGTCAACAACACAAACATCTCAGAATGACGTAATGAGCTGTGCACTAGTACATACTATCCAACAGTGCCAGTGACTATTCACCCACCAGAGTTTCTAGTTGAAGAATGTGACTCTGCACTTGGTGAGATTGTAATGTGCTTCAGACACAGTGTACAGATATACAATGTCTGTGTATAAACGTAAAACCAGTTTCATTATACAACACAAAATTGCTCGCTGGCAACGGTGGGAGCCTAGCAGGCTGTGAGTCACCCAATGACAACGGTTAATTGCTTTTTGTTTTAGACTATGACTGTTAATTTGTCGTATGCTGCACCAGAAGCCTGTTTTGTCAACAAATCAGATTTTTGTCCACGCTTGTTTGAGAATTAATTACGTAATAACACTCCCCAGGGCTCAGGGGAGGGGGAAAAAAAAGCTGCTCCTGCTCAGGCTTGCTTTGGGTTCAGGCAGAAACAGTGCAGGCCAAGTTCAGCTCAGGTGGGAAATGTGAGGCCTGAGATGAGTCCAGACCCACCAGCATCCTTTACTAAGAGGATGTACTCTCTCTCTGTGGCCGATAGCCACGAGCAGACAGGAGCCTTATCTGCACTTTAAAAAGCAGCACTACAGGAGGAATGAGCTGGGAACACGTCATGCCCTCTCCATCTCCCGTCTCTTTCTAACACACATGCATGCACACACACACACACACACTGCACACACACACACACACATACAGGGGTCTATTTTTGTCCCAGCAAGAAGTTAGAACTGCAGATATTTTCATGGTCACATATATAAAAAAAAAGAAAAAGAACAGACAGTAAAGTGAACTCAGATGTGGTGTGTGTGTGTGTGTGTGTGTGGCGAGCTGCTGTTTCCTATCGTACTGTGCAGTTGCCTTGGTAACAAGTTTGTGGCTAGGAATGAGACGGCCTGTGGAGCAGCGAAACAGGAGAGGGTAGAAAAGAGGAGAGGGAGAAAGAAAAAAAACAATGGGGAGGAGAATAGGTACGAATCGAGGAAAGGAGATTGGTGGAGAGGAGTAATAAGAGGAGACGGGAGGAGGGTGGAGAGCAGGACAAGAAGATGGAATGAGAACAGAGATGAGGGGGTGTGAAGAGAGGAGGCTGAGAATGAAGCAGGGTGAGTAGATAAGAGGTGAGGAGGAGAGAGAAGTGAAGTGAGGAGAAAACGCAGAACAGAACAGGAGGAACATGGAAGTAAAGAGGACAGAAGGAGGTGTGGAGAGGAGGGAAGAGATGTGAAAATAAGTGGATGACTGCAGAAGTGGAAGGGAGGGTGGGGAGATGAGGGGAGGAAGGGAAGAGAAGGCAAGGAGGATGTTTCCCAGGTCAGGTCTTTTCTGGGCTGGAAAGAGGTTTGGGTGGGGTGACTGCATGTATGTGTGTGTCCCCACCTGCTCTGCTGCCTGACATAGCTCATCCTTATTATAGCCTTACCCACAGACAGACACAGCACAGCGAGACCCAGGAGAGGAGACAGGAGAGGAGACAGGAGACAGGAGAGCAGAGAAGAGAAGGAAAGGTGGGGAGAAGATATGTAGAAATGAAGAGAAGGCAGAACAGATGAGAGGGACAAGGTGGGGAGACCGGGAAGAAGAGTGCATCAATGGAGAACAACAGATGGGAAGTTGACCCCAGCCACATGCTGCCACATCTTTGGTTGTGGCTGCTCAATTTGTCTAACCTACTAGCCACTTTGGCAGGTAGTCAACCATCATTTGGAGGTTCCTTCAAACACGGAATTAACCGAGGCAGAATTTTAGCAAAATAAACAAAACTAGCAGTGTTAAGTACCGGAAAAACACATTTCGCCAAACTGCCATCCTAGACAGTCTTCTGACCAGAATATGGGATAGACCATATTAATGTACCATTATATCATTTCACCCCTTCCAAATTTCTAAACCTCTCAAAGCATTTCAAAAAGTGATGTCTGATTGTTTCCACCCATCACAGCCCCAGTCAAAACCAGGTTCATCAGCTAAACAAAGAACAAGCTCTAACCAATCCGCTTTGTTTGATTGGTAGAAATCAGCTGTGACTCCTACTTTGCCTTGTAAACCAAGGATTTACTCCCAAGTCTTGTTTGAAAGTGGTCCTATTGTCTGAGGTCAGTGGACAGGGGCCTTCAACACCCATGTCTCTGTTGGTTGGATCACTACTACCACCAATAATAAAGATTTATTTGTGTTGAAAAGTGCTAAGAACTGAGCTTTCCATACAACAACATAATAAAAGCCAGTTAGAAGTAGCCAAGCTTCTATAGAGGAGGCCATTTTGAATTTCAGTGATTTGATACTTCCTTTGTGTTTTAGGCCGCTCCTAGGATGTTTTTGGATCAACCAATAAGCATGTGTACCAAACACGGTGCTTGTACCTACAGCATTGTGATTTCTCAGATAAGCTCCCCTACTACATCTAGTTTGGTAGCTGGCAGCACTGCTAGCAGGCAACTGTATCTGTAAGCACATCTGCTAGGATAAAGCCTGCATGCACACGCACACCTACACACCACACCAAGTACAGAGGTAAAAACAGGATCTAGTGAGAAACTGTATTAGCTAGCTGTCCCTGTGGCTGCCTGTCTGCCTGTCAACACATCTGCTGTGATGGAGATAATACCTTACCAGCTATTAATAGCCCTTCTTAGCCAGCTAGCACGCTAGCAGCCACACTTCGAGCAGTAGGACCAAATTAGCTGAGGACACTCAGCTAGGCCAAGGCCAGGGCCACAGTCAACTAGCATGCAAGGCTAAAGTAGCTAGCCTAGCGTAGGACAGGCAATAACTAGCTTGGCCTGGCCAATACTGCTCAAGCATGCCAGATGCTTGACTAAAATCTGGGAGGATGACACTATGATCACAACCTGTCAGAATACAGGAATACAGAACATTTCTGCCTGTCTGCCACCAATTCAGTGTATTCACATAATGGTTTCATGTGTTTCAGTTGTGTGTCTATACTTACGGCTGCAATTCTATAGACGTTTCATTTAGTGAAACATGCTCAGGCACTCTAGTAACCGTCAACATTAGTTGAGCAGTATACTCCCATCTGATTGTCACTAGTTTTGTGAAGCATATATCAAAACCTTATATGTGGTGGTAGTAATGTCCTCTACATCAGTTCACACTGGCACTACCAGCACAACTTGAAGGAGCACAACTGTTTGACCAATACAACACTGCATCATTAACTCATTTTTTATAAAGTACATTAACAATGTCAAGTTTGAACACCAATTTACATGCTTGGGCTGCCCAAATATACGCATGTTTGATGCCTAAACGTTCCCAGATCCAGTGCCTGCTGTGGTTGAGAAATACCTCTTATTTATAGTATGTAGTCATAGTATTTGGAATAGTAACTGTAAATAATTACTGTAAATGCCCTTGATTGGTTTTGGTGAACAATAAGGCAGATGATACATTTTCTTTGACTTTACACAACAGTGGGCTCAATATTCCATCTGTGTGTGTGTGTGTGTGTGTGTGTGTGTGTGTGTGTGTGTGTGTGTGTGTGTGTGTGTGTGTGTGTGTGTGTGTGTGTGTGTAGTTGAGGGGCACTGCTGTTGAATAGGGGAAACACTTCAGTGCATGTTAATGACATGCTTGCCAGCTAAAGACATTGGGAGTCAGTGGCAGTCAAGACAGGAGTCTCATTGTGCATGTGTGGTGCTGCCAATCCTAACCGGCTGTGACCATAACAGTTTTCCTACTTTTTAGGTTAAAATAGCCTCCAGAGGGTGCTAATGGTGTCTAGTTAAAACTAACAGACTAAAGATAAGGTGGTTAATATGAGGGATAGTGATTGCAACGCCTTCGGCAGGCTTTCTGAATGGTAAGATGACAGCCATGCCTATACACACTAAACCTAAATAGATCAGCACTGGACCTCAACCAGGAGGCCAGGAAGGGGGCATGTTTTTGAAGCCACATCTCAGTCGAAAAATGTTGAGTGGCCGTACCCGACAAGGCAAATCTCAAGCCAGTAAAAGCAGTTTCATGTAATGTTTTTTTTTTATTCAACTATATGGGTTGGGTTTATTCAGGGTTAGGGGACTAATGTTTCGTTGTCTTTTGTCAGGGGTAGGAGACCACTGGTTTTCACTGGTGTGCTGCCATGCTGGAGCGGTGTCCCGACAGACTCTTGTGTCAACACAGTACTTCTGATTGGTGAAGCTGACTACAGGCTCTTGGGATCTGCATACCCAAAATGCCACCAACGTGGCAGGAACAAGCTATGGCAGGATGGACGTGAGGCAGAAAATGGGCTTCATGGACATTAGGAAACAACCACAGAGGCTAAATCCATTTCTTATGTAGATCAGTGGTTTTAGCAAATGTACTCCTGCCACGCACACACACACTCAAACAAAATCTCTGGCTAACACAGCAGCTACAACAGCTAGTTGGCAGCACATAAAAACAAAAACAAGTAGCAACATGCCCAGCTAAAATGAGCATGCAGGGGGATAAACATAGCATCACTTTTTCAGCGAGCACACAGGGGCCAAGAAGTGACATGGCCAAGATAATAGAAAAAGGCAGACAGACAGACAGACAGGGCCCAGGGATATTGTTTTTGCTGCTAACAGTTAGCTTTGAAAAGGTTTTTACAGCCCATTGAAGTTACAGGTTTTCACGGCTTCTGGGTATCGGTTTTAGTGTCGAGAGCGGAGAATAACAGTGGCTCATTAGACATGATACTTCCCAGGAGAGCCTTTTATACATACACCAAAATCACACACACACACACACACACACACACACACACACACACACACAAACAAGAGAGGAAGTAGAAAAAAAACGAGAATCAAAGTGTGACAGGGGGCAGTGGGCACATTGTTCTGTGTTCACGGAGAGACAGAAAGAGAAAGAGTGAGTCAGTTGCCCAGATAAGCGGGGGCAGTGGGGGGTAGATGATCTTCTGTGTTCAGGGGGTGCTAAATGGAGGCAGACAAAAAGAGCAGTGCATACAGCTTCCTCTGTGTTCAGTGAGGGGAAGAGAGAGAGAGGAGAAAGAGAGAGTTTACGCCAGGGATTCACGTAAGTTTTCAACCCAAAACGATGAAAACCTGAGCACCGAACAGAGATAGTTGTCAGGCTGCACACAGCTCTGTTTGTTGCAGGAGGGTTAATGGTGGTAGCTGCTGCGCTAGTGGAACATATTGGACGTCCTATCTCTGCAGACAGGAAACAGCAGGCTTTGGTTCATACCCACCGCCAGCCTGCAGCCGATACTACCAACACAGACAGCGGGACACAGAAGCAAGGGAGGAGAGACTGCTGAAGAAGCTGCTGTGATCATCACTGTCGTACTGTCGTGACGGACAGGGTGACAGACCGAGAAAAACAGACACAGACAGAAAGATAAATACACACCTTCGTCCATAAGATTCCCAAATAAGGCCTTCTTCTTCTCTTGAAATATGGGGACCTCTGAAAGAGAGAAAAACAGAATGTAAACAAACATGACTCAAGATTTATTCCAAGCTGCAACATATTGTCAGGGAATCACAGAGACACACTATCGCCAAATGCCTGTGAACCACCCAAGACAAGCAAGAAACGGGGCCCTGCCCTTAGAAATTTGCAGAAATCATGTACATAACAGAATTTAAAAACGCATATCTCACACAAATGCAGAAATCATGGTTGGATTGTTGGTTTTGGGGAAGTTGCAAGTTGAAATTGGAAAAAGTGAAGCAATTAATTTCCATCCCAGAGATAAACAGAAACATCCATATCATGCTTAAAGTACTACACCGCACAGTAAAAGGCGTCCGAGCCATCTCATTGTTTACATGCATTTAGTTTTTTTCTTTAGTAAAACAATCAATCCATTGGAGCAAAAAAACCCTTTTGCCCTCAGGCTTTATCAGGTCCAATAGGTTCCAGCTGTTTGGCAGGAGGCATCACAGCAAGGAACATTTTAGCATTTTAAAAGGCGTATTCACATTTATAGCCATGGTAATATATTTCATCAATACAACATTCAACATTCATACAAGTTTATGCAACCTGAGGGCGAGTTGAGGCCTCATTCGAGTCAGGCTGATACTATACAGTGTAGCCTCAAGTATTCTTCCAATAAGTCATTTTTCTTTTGTCTCGTTAAGACAGCTTGTAAAACTGAAATATTGGTCTCAGGTTTGATACACCCACCTCATCCATTGAGTAATCGATCAGTTCTGTAAATGCAACTTCCAATGGTTGTTAACCTGCTTAAGTCAGTTTACATATGAAGCAATTTTATTTCCATGATGACATCAAATGTCTATGGCAGCCATCTCAGCTGTGCCAAAGCACTGACGGACCAGGAAGGGTGCTGCCTGTCCAGTCCAAGTCTATAGACAGAACAGACAAGACACTTACTGCACTGCTAATGCAAAACACATTAGAGCACACTTACAAAAAACACATCGATTACTACCCTGCTGTCATTGTCTTCCCTACCGTTTTCCCAGCACTGCCTATACATATTTCATAAAGCAGCGAAGGCTCCAACCATGTTAAAGTCTGCCTCTTAACTACTGTTTCAGAGTCACAACATGCTGATGCAAGGCCTACTGCTCTTCAGACCTGGCCATCTAGCTAAACTGACAGTCACTGACAGTATGATAAGCTTGTTCAGGGCTCTCACTCTATAGGAAGTCATTATCAAGGACGTTGCTCCCGCTAGGCCAAACTATGTGAAATAACAGTATTGCCTACCACGGCTACGCGGACGACACCCAAATCTATATAGCCCTATCTCCAAATGACTATCGTCCCATAGACTTACTGTGCCAATGCATTAAGCAAGTCAATGACTGGATGTGCCAGAACTTCCTTCAGCTAAATAAAGACAAGACTGAGCGAATTGTCTTTGGTGCCAAAGAAGAAAGGCTGAAAGTCGTTTTTACAGACTCCTTTCTAAATTTTAACAGCCACATCAAGTTTGTAACAAGATCAGCCTACTATCATCTTAAAAACATAGCAAGGCTCAGAGGACTCATGTCACAACAAGACCTAGAAAAAGTCATTCATGCCTTTATTACCAGTAGGCTAGACTATTGTAATTGTCTTCTTTCAGGTCTCCCTAAAAAGACACTCAGACAGCTACAGCTCAATCAGAACGCTGCTGCTAGACTACTAACAAAGACAAAAAAGTTTCAGGCCAATTCTCAGATCCCTGCATTGTCTTCCAGTGTGTCAGAGAATTGACTTTAAAATATTGTTACTCGTCTACAAGTCACTAAATGGTCTAGGCCCAAAATACATCACTGACATGCTCACCCAATATGAAGCCTCCAGACCCCTCAGGTCAGCTGGGACAGGTCTGCTAACTGTTCCCAGAGTCAAAACAAAAACAGGGTGAAGCAGCGTTTAGTTACTATGCAACAAATAGGTGGAACAAACTTCCACAATAACTACTTTTAAGTCCAGACTAAAAACGTTTCTGCTGAACTATAAACTTGCACTACGACCTTTATTCCTTTTGCACTGTGATTTCATTTATTTTAATGTCTTTATAAATGTCCTCGTTTTAAATGTATTTTAATGCCCCATGTAAAGCACTTTGAACTGCCTTATGTATGAAAGGTGCTATACAAATAAACTTGCCTTGCGGGCACTCACTCTATAAGAAGTCATTATCAAGGACCTTAATGATCAAACTGCAAGTCTTCTTTTTTCAGAAGTTGATGTTTTTAGCCAAGTTCTGGCCCAGACGTGTCCATCTTTGTAGCCTGTCACTCAACAGCAGTAGTAGTTCTGCAGTAGAAGCGGTTCAATGATTGCTACAGTGCCAAACAGGAGTCCTTAAAATTAAAAACAAAATCCAGCCTACTATTAGAACTGCAAAATAATCTTGAAATATCCACATTAGGATTCCAGAGAATCACTTGTGAAGTGGTCAACAAAATCGTGATGCATTAGTGTTGTGATCCTGGCCCTAGTGTGCTGTGAGTGACATCAGTACCATAAAGGACAGGTGAGAAACAACAACAGTTCTGGACATGGAAGGTAATTAACTGGATACTCTGTCCTGTCGGTGTGTATACCATCAACAGAAGGAGGCCACCACTACCAGCATGTGTATGACTTTCTGCTCTTCCACTCACAGCGTTTTCGTTTTTACACAATACAGCAGGCGAACCTGGCAAACAAAGCACATTTTCTAAATTGTGTCTGCTTGCATGCATTCTTATGGCCGTTTATAGTGCAGCCAAATTTGTTGAGAACTGGCATCGTATGCAGGTATGATTTGAAAGATAAGATAAGACGACATCAATATGCCTAGTCCATTTAAGGAAGCAGGTTACAGACCCAGAAGTACTGTGATGTTCTGATTATCATGTGTGGGTGACAACTAAGGTGAAGAACTAATGGAATAACACACATGCAGGCATCCTCCATCTTGGGAGGGAAAAGTGAGATTGATTTCCATGCATCTACACCGAATATGGTTATGTTAAAAAGTCAGCATTTTCCCCACACAAATCCCCACCATTATAAAAAGGTAATGGATTATTTATCTCCCTGGGAATATTGCTTGTGTTTTTGTCTTTCACTGGTTGTACACAGTGGCGACAGAAAGCAGACCATCTCTGATACACACAGCTTGTGGCAAGATCTGTCCCTGTCAAATCTATCTGAATGAGCTACAGATGAAAACCTTGGAGGTAGTTATGTGGGTAAAGTGCAAAATGAAAAACTAAATATATTTACATCAGCCTGGTTAATCTGCAGCACATGCCGCCGATAGCCATCATCAATGAAAAGCCTGCATACAAGTGCAGTGAGTCAAATAGAGACAAAGGAAAAGAAGGTGGACAAGTACAAGCTTGCCTACAACAACACAAACACACGCATTCACACACACACACGCACACACACACACACACACACACACTCTAAAAGCAGACAGACGTGCACACAAACACCTACAGCATAACAAATAAATGGATACAACAGAGGCAGATATGGGTGACGGGAGATATAACAGGCAAACAGAGTGATGCTGAAGGACTGTTGGGCAGAAATCGGCACCAACAGAGGTGGGAAACGAAAGCTCGGAGACCGACAAAGAAAGATGGAGACAAAGGCAGGGAGAAAACAACTGGAAGACAAAGATGGAGCCAGAGAAAAGGACAGAGGGAGACATGAGACAGAGAGGAACAAGAGATAGATAAACAGAGCAAAAGGAGGAGAGGGAAGGGGAGGCAGAAAACAAGCTAGGCTTCTCAACACAAACAACATGCCATTCTTTGTTCTCAACTAATGCCCCACACTTCCCAGTCTCTCAAAACACACACATTCAAAGTGGACATACACACAGTCACACACAACCCACTATGCACACACAGTCTTGCTTAAAGCGCCCCTCTACACACCCACACAGACGCTCTCCGACATACACTGTCACACTCGTTCACTCTTGCTAGCCAAGCTCCCACTAGACAAAGTAGCAATTCATCAGCCTGCAGCATACATGGCTACAGCTGGACCGGGCACAGGAATTTATGACACTTTACAACACCTTGGCCGCAGCTGCAAGGCTGTAGGCCTCGGCCTGTATATACACATTAAAGATGATATGGGGGGATAACATGTGAACAAATGTGAGTGTGCATGCATTTGTGTGTGTCCTTTAAATGCCCATTCACCTTTAGTCCTGTGCATGTTTCTGGCGGCTACACATGAGAAGAGTCTGAATAAGGACTTCCAGGGCGGCGCTTGCGGTGCTAGGCTAGCTGGCTTCGATTTCACTTGGACCAGAGACATAGAGGTAGAGCAATCATGCAGCTCCTCATCGCCATATTCTTCTGGCCTTTTCCATGGAAACCAAACACTGTTGCTGCACAGCCCTAAACACAACACAAAACAGAGGATCGCATTTCCTTTTCCTCCCACTAGTCCCCCATTCAGAGACAAGCTCATGAGGGTCCAGGACAAGTCGCTATGGAAGAATAGGGGCTGTGTATGCAGAGGAGCCTTAACAGCCAAAATATGACAGCCCAAGAGGGGGGGAAAGGAGACTAGATGAGAAGAAGACCCTGTTATGCTTCTAGGTCCCTGTAATGCAGAAGTGTTGCACAAGGAAATATCAAACTACAGCTCCTAGGTCCCCCAGTCATTTAGACACTCAAATCCCATTCTGTTTGTGAAGCAGGCAGCCATCAAACCAGACTAGCAGGCCAAACAGAAAGCCAAGCTGTGAAAATGAACATCGAGCGAGTTGCTAGGTGCTTAGGAGGCAGGCCAGAGAGAGAAAGACAACTCACTGATGTTTTTCCTTCCACTTTCCAAGCCTTGCCAGTTTAGTCCAGTCAACAGTCTGTAAGCAGTCTGTCAATGTGTGGCCAACCTGCCACTCCCTGGCTGTATCCCAATCAGCCACTAGGGAGCTGTGTAGGGCATTTAGAAGGCAATATGAGACAGTTTATCCAAGCCACTGTAGTCCCCCCCTCCCCTCCTCCCCTCACAAAACACTGGATAATTATCCTTTTACAAGTTCCAGCTTAGGGCAACTTTGTTTCCCAGTGCAGGATCTGCAAGAAAGGTGAGACAGTTTAGCATGACACCACTGCAGCTTTTCAACAGCACGTCGTCTTTCAAATTTCCTTTCCAATTTTCAGGTTTACAGCACTAATTCAGCACGAGTTCCCACTGCCAAAGAAGGGCTGGTTTTCCATGAAAAAGAGAAAAAAAAAAAAAAAACTCCTTGTAAGGCGTAATAGAGATGCTAGAGCAATAATCCGTACTGATTGGAAAACCGAGTCCCGCTCTCTCCTGGTCCCCCTGGCAGAATGACAGGAGGAGGAGGAGAAAGAGGAGTGATGGAACAGGAGAAGGCTGTATTCTTGGAGAGAGGAAAAAAAAGGGGGAACTCCCGAACGAGGAAAGTTAACACAAGGAGGGTAGATGTTTTCTGTTGCCCTCTCTCTCTCTCTCTGTCATCCCTTCTTTTATTCCGGTGACGTTCTTTCTATCCCCTGCAGTGTGGTAGGTGCCATCGCTACTGAGAGTGAGACAGAAAGAGCCAACTAAGCCGGCATCCAATGTCAGCCCTAACAGAGCATGCTCACTCACGACCAACAGTTCCCCTTTCTCTCCCCCTCTGTCTCTCCGACTCCCTCCTCCAACCACACAGCCCCCTTCTCTCCACCTCCACAACACATTCTTTCTCTGACACATACACTCTTTCACTTGACCCTTACACACTCTTTTGCCGGCCCCCCCAGGCTTTCCTGTCTATGCCATGCCGATGCCTTCTTTGTCAGTATCTCCATCTGCCTCTCTCTCTCCCCCTTGGCCATTTCTTGCTTGCTTTTTTCTCTCTGCTCCCAGCATACACTTTCTGCCTCTTTCTTTCTCCAAGATGGACATTCTCTCTCTCCCTCACTTGTTTCTTTCTCTCTGCCCCCCTCCCTCCACCCTAGTCTCTGTGGTTGAGCGGGTCTCAGATTTCAGCCTTGTCTGGCTGCAGGCTGCACCACCAGCTGCCCTCAATGACACCATAGCTCACTTTCTCACTGCCTTTCTTTTTGCTTTCCTCCTTTTGACTTCTCTCACATGTGTTTGTTCCCCACAATGTAAAAAGAGGGGTTATGAATCCATCTGTTTGTTTGTTCATCACGTATCTCATATTGCTGAAACTTGGGGGAATGATGCAGCTCACCACTGCGTTCCAACATTTTCAAAATTACATGCATTAGCCCAAGAGGGGCGCTACAATTACAAAACAAGGTGGCATATCTATTACTGATTGGCCCCTGAGCAGGGGGGGGGGGGGTGGGGGGGTTGGTTACTTTCTGAAACCGTTCCACCACTTTCAATTTCTTCACTTCTTTCCTCCTTACCCAGGCGCGCACACACACTCACCAGGGAAGACAAGCCCGAGTGAAACCAAAATAACATCCTGAACCAGAATCCGTCTGTCTGCAGAAAAGAAAGTGATAGCTAGTTCAGTGCAAACACAGAGAGACCTTGCTACTGATATTGACCCTACACAACCCTCAGCAAACTATCTTCCTTTTAGAGATGCTAGGTGTAGTACAGACAATATTTCAGTGAATTTAGTTGACACATTCTTATTTTAGCAAAGGTACGGATTTGCCAATACCGGTCGGTGTGACTCGTTCAGTGTTCATTCATGTGGCAGTAATGAAGTAAACTACAAATCTAACAGAAAGCACGTCATGCAGAAGGAAAGAGTTGAAAACATAAAAACCATGTGCACATGAGAATTAAAAAAAATAAATTAAAAAAAATCTAATTGGGCCTACATCAGTGTGACCGTAAAGGAAGTACCCAGTAAAATCCCCTGGCACTAAACAGAGAGAAGCACTCTGCCTATTCTGAGATATTCAATTAAAATTAGGGGAATAAATAGACAGTGATATATCAGCCTAGTGCTCAATTTTAGGTCTGCTACTCATCACAAGGTTATCCCCAAGCAAGGGTGTTGTGCACTGCAGAGCTCCCAACTCTTAAGCTAATGTTGACTTAGCCACAGTAGTAATGATAGTCAGTTTCTATCAGCTGGCATGATGAGGACAATGCATAGTCTGTTTACACTTCTTCTTGAGTTGACGAATTAATCTCTAGCATAATGATGAGAATAATCAATTATCAATGATTGTTTGCTGCGCCCCAAGCCACTGTTTGGAGTGAGGCCACTGAACAATATAAAAGAAACTTTGTTTATCCTCCCAATAGCTGAGGCTATATTGGGGCTGGCTGCACCCCAAGTTCTAGACTTTTTCCAATTAGGCGAATGACGGACAGAAGGCACACTGGCCATCTATTCAAGGAGCTCCTTGGCTTTACTGCTACTGCCAGCTGCACTGCTGTATTCTCTTCGTCGGCTTCACGCTGCATCTGTTCACATCATCGCCACACAACATGCACATATGCAGTCAAAAGCCGGGCACAGAGCACCAGAGACAAGCAGAAACGCATATAGGCACAGAGAGAAGATGCAGACAGATTCCAAATACACACACAGCTATAAAATGGCACTGGTGGCGGGTGAGTGTGTTATTAAAAGGGGCAGGGCAGCAGAAACAACAATGAGCCATCTGGAGCAAGCAGCAGTTCATCACCAGACTAATAGAGACCCAAACACTTCATCACCTACAGCCAGAGGTTAACAAAGGTATATGAAGAGAGGGGAGAAAGAGTAGACCGATGGGTTGAGAGATGTAAAAAAGGGACCGTTGGCTGGTAGACTGTAAAAGAAGTACCAGACAGGACAACATTTCCATGTGAAATGACTCCTCCTTATCCATTTACATCCCAGCGGACACTAACTGGATATGGGTAGTAGATGCTTCGCCAAACTAAGCAGAGAAAAACTCTTACTGGCTGTAAAAAAACAAACAAAAAAAAACAAAACATGGTTGGATCACATGATGTCTCAATTTGTGATAATAAAAGGGCACATGACTTGACTTGCATAAGTTTTGGCATTCTGTACTACAGCACTTTGTAACAAATTAACACTTCAGAGGTTCAACACTATTGACTACAGCTGAGTGTTGCCAAACGCAAGGTGCATTCAACAAGACATATGTTTGCAAACATAACCCAACATATACACACACGCCAAGGACATTTGTGTATGAGTGGACTAAGGCTATAAAATGACTTGTTTAAAATATTGTGAGTACAACAGCTTTGGTGCCTCACAAGTTAGATGGGGGACAGTGGCATGGAACGTCAGTAACACCGCTGTCAGTCTTTCTTGCACTTTTTGGCCTGCAGATGTCACAGATAACCGCTGTATTCACTCTGGAACTCGGCTGACAGTTTGGTCCCAATAAAACGTGTGAATACAATGAAATATTGATTTTGCGAGATGTTCTCAGCCAAGGTGGCCGGCGATCCTTGGTAATGCGGCCCGCCTTGCCTATAAAGCACTGTGGGAAACGCTGTACTGATGTAAACGAAACTTCCTTTAAACCTTGTAAATAATGCAGTCGTATATTGGAACAGATTATACACAGCGTAAATCAAGTCTCTGAAACTTCCAGCCATATGTATTAAATTATAGCCATTCAGCTACATCAAAACTGAAAAGAATTATGATCGTATTGTCAAGTTCATACCAATACGCAGCCCTACTGCAAAGTAAACAAACCAGGCCTCAAACTGTGTTACATTTTTTTCTATGTACTCCAGGATGGTTGAATTTCACAGCTCAATTTTCAGTTTCAGGATAATACATGGTAGGACATGATACAGGGCTCCAAACTACAGTTAAACGTCCATTTAACAAAGAACACACAAAAATGGTACTTTTACATGTCATGATTGAACATTTTTGTACAAACCATGAGCTTTAGTAACTGGCAGGATTAACCTCAACCAAACGCTTCTTGTAGTTGCTGATTGAAGCCGTCCAGGTCCTGAGGCAGCAAAGCCCCAGATCATGATGCGCCCTCCACCCTGCTTCACGGTTGGGATGAGGGTTTGCAGTCGGTATGCTGTGTTTTCTCTTCTGAACAGCGTCGTGCCCTTTTGCCAAAAAGGACAATTTGTGTCTCATCTGTCCACATAACATTTTTCCAGTAGCTTTGTGTAACATCCAGGTTCTTTGGCAAACTTGAGATGAGCAGCGATGTTTTAGTGGTGGGCAGTGGTTTCCTGCTTTGTATCCTCCATGAACACCACTCTTGTTTAGTGTTTTTCTTATTGTGGACTCAGATGTTAGAAAGTTCAAGAGATGCCTGCAGAGCTGTTACTTTAGGGTTCTTTGTCACCTCCTTGACCGTTATGCAGCGTGCTCTTGCTGTGATCTTTGCTGAACGCCCACTCCTAAGGAGAGCAGCAATGGACCTGATTTTTCTCCATTTGTATCCAATCTGTCTGACTGTAGACTGATGGAGGCCCAAGTCTTTGGAAATGCTTCTGTAGTCCTGATGAGCCTCAACAACTCTTCTCTGGAGGTGACCGGGGCATAGTCCACTTCAACAGATCTCTTTTTTGGACAGCAGCCTCTGTTGGTAACCAAACTTTGAGGGGTTTTAATGACAGGACACCTCTAACCCACACCTGAATGTCATCTCCTTGATTGGATCACTTCAATTACCCTCTTTCATAGAAGTCATTATCCTAGAGGTCCAGCTTAGGCTGTAATGTTTGAACAACATGTTCAATAAAACATGTAAAAGTACATTTTCTTGTGTTATTTGTTAAAGCACATTGTGTTTATCTATTGTTATGACTTTGATTACAATCAAACCATATTTTAGGAGCCATTTACACAGGAATGCAGGTAATTCAAAAGGGTTCACAAACTTTATCTCACAACCATATGTACCCCAAGAACAGGTACTGGAATAACACTAGGATTAGGCCTAGCAGCCAAGCCCAGTCTCAAATTTACTCCACGAATGAAAAAAAACAAAACCCTACAAACATTTCCTTTAGGGGGTAATGCTGTTCTTTTATTTTGGCAGTTACCCCGTTTCCACAGCAGGAAAAACAAGTGAGGAACAGAGCCGCTTAGCAGCTCGTTACCATGGAGAAGCCACACAGAGCTGGTCCGGGCAAAACTACCTCCACACAGTCTTACGCCATGCGTCTTATTACCTACACATAGATGTGCACCTCACATGCTCACTACACACACACAAAGAGAGAGTGAGAGAGCAAGCAGGGACTCCCTTCAGCATTAGTAACCGATCTAGAATTACCTCACTGTTCCAGAGCCAATGAGTCACACACACACACAGACACACACACACACAGAGACACAGACACGCACAGACACACACGCCTTGCAGAAACAGCTGTCATTCTTGTGAGGAATGGCTGAGCTCTATTCATTGGACATGTGCTGCTGATGTTCAGCCAGGG
Organism: Hoplostethus atlanticus; assembly: GCA_034670405.1. Taxonomy (NCBI): domain Eukaryota; kingdom Metazoa; phylum Chordata; class Actinopteri; order Trachichthyiformes; family Trachichthyidae; genus Hoplostethus; species Hoplostethus atlanticus. The sequence goes on from JAXDDX010000001.1 coordinate 15,754,287, forward strand.
CAGTGACAAAGGGACAGTCTGCTGGCAAGCTAGGCTCCTGGAAGACTATAGCAGCACTGCCCACCGACCACAGGGTCTGCAGGATTTAACAAAGGAAAAAAAAAAAGAATTGAGACAAATACAATCAACCACTCAGCCCAAATCAGCAATAGGATCAACACAACAAAAAAAAGCAGGATATAGTAGCAGAATCTCTGTTGTATGACCGAGTTGTATTGAGTCCCACACAATAGTTAGTCAGCTTCTTCAGTGGCGGTTAGTGTGACAAATACACAAACTTACCAGCCACAGCACTTGGCTAGTGGTTGTTTACATTGTTGTTAAAGAACCAACCAACGACTACAAGACTTTCCTGCTTTATACGGCTTTGGTCAAAACAAGCCCTTTTACTAACTACTGCTTTGGTAATGCATTTTAAGTTCACGGCACACTGAAAGAATCTGGAAATGAGCCCTCACACACACACGTCCATATGGCATAGATGATGGGTGTGCAATGCATCCCTGTGTTCCCACTATGGTTATAGTTAAATGCGTATCATTTTAAAAGCACTGAGGCAGCACATCAGTGAGGACACAAATAATATATTTAGCAGGACTGTGGCCAGCTAGCAAACAGACCATGTCAAGACTGTGCCCCCAAAAGGCCAATGCTACACCTCCTGACAGAACAGTGTTAATTGACCAAAACAACCATTGAAAAAACAAAGGCTGCCAGTTACACCACAGCAACACCAACCTGGCTGTTTTACCACTGACATGTTGCTGGCAACTATCTGAGGCAATTTAGAGGGACAATTTGCCAACAGCATTTTTCATCATACTTTGTTCCATACAGCCCAAGCTGAACTTCATCCAGTTGTCAATTCAGACAATACTGTTATCCACACTTCCACAAAATGTGCCCGTGTATTATCACATATAGACTGTTTCTCACTGCCTCCACACTTCACCATGAGAGGTACAGAATTCCTAACATTAACATTTCCTACAAGATTTTAGTCAGGGTTCGATATGACATAAGCTAATGAAATATGACTGCTTACTATGCCCAACCTATTGGTGAAGATAATTCTTCACAACAATACATATTTACAAGTTGTGAAAGTGGTCGTGTGTCTTCAGAAAATGTGCACCCATGTGTGTATCGGGACAACAGCACATTTTCAATACATTGTGCGCAATTCCCAAACTCATTTATTTATTGATTTATTTAAATGTGCAAGTGCCATAAAAGTGCCTTATACAGTAGTTTAATGGTCCTGAAGGGACTGATATAAGTTTAGCAGGTCCAATGGGCACACCTTTATAGGGCATAGCCCCAGTGACTAAAGGTACCTTTTGTTTCTGAGTTGTCGACTTCATGTGCCACCTTGAGTACAAACAGTCGCTGAGCTTGTGCCAGAATGTGGGCTGAAGGTTTTTTCTGACCAGCTAAATAAAAATGATGTCCTGCAAATTTTCTTTGTGTGTATTAAGACTTGACAGAATGACTTCCCACTGTATCTCTCCTATGCTTGACACTTAAATCCAACAGCGTTGTATTGTCTACCTAATGTTCAGTCATCTTGGAGTCTGTAAACACCCGTCAACACATGAAACCCACCCGATGGCTACATTATCAACTAAGCCTCTCTAAAAGCTGCAGAAAGCCCTAGGGTCACAACAAGTTCAACTCTGCTGCTGCATTACAGACAACCAACATTGTACTGAGCACAGACGGCGAAACGTCAAGCAACCCATCTTTTGCCCTGGATGACAAAGCAAAGAATTTTATTGTTGGCAGACAAGAAAAGGATCCTCTAGAAGTCTTTGTGGCCATGTTTCAGGCAGTTCATTTTGGATGTGGAATCCAGGCTCTCTCCCCATTTCCTTCCCAGAATCACTTCCATCACTTGTTTGAACATGGCTTACATTTGGCTCTTGCAATAGTCTCTACTGCAACTTCACAATTCCAAAAGGCTTTTTTACCACAGCACGGTCAAAACTGCTGGGGTACATTTAAATTCCCCAATAGTATTCCAAATCTAACTATAAATCGTCACATCTTAGCTGTGATTTTCACACACTTCCTATCATCCTCTTCTCATATGCACATGGTTTTAGATGACATCGTACGACTTCTGGGTTCTTCATGTCTAGTTTGCACGGACTACTGGGATACAGTGCTGTATGGTGACATTAGTACCGATTAGTACCCCAACATTACTGTATTCTCCATGGAAGAGATGAAGGCAGCCAGAAAGCTGAGATCACATTCAAATGAACTGATAATTAATAAGGTCTAAATGTCATTGCCACAAATGTGATGTCGGACTGTACAGAATATGGATTTGAGTAATCTGTGCTGGTCAGTGGAGAGCACCTAACTCTGGTCTACAACACTATCAGACAGGCCAACCACAAAGACCCCACTTTAACACAATAACATTAAAGTGTTTATTGCGTTGAATGTGTATGTCTTTCCTCAACTCTGTCCCTGGCCTACCACCACAAATAACCTAGAAACCTATGGGAACCTCTTTGGCTTGTGTGAGACCTTTGAAAATGTTATCCCTACACACCAGCAATGCGGTTCATTTGAGTAATTAGTCACCTATATCTCCCAAAGCTATAATCCAGAGAAAGAGTTTGTGAAGCTTAACATTGAAGCCCCTACAATATTAAGCTCCATGTAGAATGAATAGACATAGTGAAGGCTCAAGATTATTTTCTGGGGATGTCAGCACACTTTCACAAATGTAAACAGTATTACTCTAACGTAAGGTTATTTGGGTGGAAAAGCTCAGACAACCACAATACATAAATGCACAAAATCAGGCTCCCTCCTTGTCAAGGGGGTACTTTTAGTGCGGGCTGTATATTTTGATGCCATTACACAGTTTTGTTTCACCGCTTTCTTGCTCTGGAAACGTAGTTGGTGTCTACACATACTTCTTCAGGCCTCCTGGCTCATAAGAATGACGCGTTACCTGTTTAGCTATGGTAACCCTTCTGGCTATTGGACACAGTAATGCATGTTTAGTAACGTAGACCGAAGCGACGTGGAGCATACGAACATCTAAAGGCTGACATTCAGTCGTTGTCCCCTTTGAGACCGGTCTCTCACACACTGAATCTCAGCTACCGTCAGCAACCACGAACGTTGCTTTCACCCAACATTAGTCATCGCTTCCTCTGCAGCCCAACACAGAACTAAGTTATACAGTAACGTTGAAATCAAAACAGGGTCAGGAAGGTTTCTGTTGACCTAACCTGCTTCGAAGGCAAAATGGCCTGGTTTGGCAGGGCAGACAACGGCGTAGCCTAGCTAACGTTCAGACAAGCAAGGCCTTGTCCTGCCGTAAAGCAGTAGACCCCAGAATAGCTGGTTCGATAGCTTATTAGCTTAGCAACTGTATGAGCAAGCAAGGAAACTAACATCTTAACGCTGTTAATGCACATCTTCGCCGTTAGCTAACCACCACGGTTGCTCTCTCGATATCACTATTGTCAGTGCACTACAGGCAAGTGTGCACTTTAAGGCGTCAAGACGCCAGACAGATAGCGTTATCGCTAGGTAGCTTGTTGCCAAGCACAGGTAGCTAACAGCCAACATTAGCGCCGCGCTAATGAAGGAAGCTAACGTTAGCAACTACCTAGCTAACGTCTGCTAGAGCAGGGCTGTTGTTTTCCCTAACACACACTGCACTCAAAAATCCGATGCGTTTCACTCGCCACAGCAAACCCGCTTACCTCGGTTGAAATATCCTTTAATTCACTGTGGCGAAATGGCTAGTTGTGTTGCGACGTGATTGACCAAAGATCTGTCTTTATCGTCTTTCATGCGTTTGCTCGGTGTATCCACATTCGCGCTGCACTTGAAACAGAGACGAGACGCCTGGCGTTAAGTACCAGCCGCTCGGTGGCGCGCCACAGTTGCTGAAGTTTGTCGGGAGCGCGCCCTGCACGAATCTCAGAGCTGCCAGCACTCCTCTCTCCAGTCCAGTTATAATAGCATGTGGATCAGTACATTTGAGGAGTAGCAACTGATTAGCAGCAAAGCTAATTAAAAAATACACCTAAAAAATAAGGAGTCCCAGGAAATTGTTGTCAGCTGCCAGTGTTGTTTTGTGGCCTGTTTATCTCAATGGGTAGAGCATGCCACTACCCACTACTGCCATGCCTAGGGGGGTTCATTCTCACCGGGGCCGCCCATACTGAAAATGGTACATGACTGCTTTGGATCATAAAACTGTCCACATGATGATACATATTGTCAATGTTAACCCTCAAAATGGTTTCCCAAGATTTACGCTGCAATCAGTGGTAAAGCAGTTGCAAATAAGGCAGCCATGACGTTGAGCATGCATGTAACTGGGTGAGATTAAGATTAAGAGGTCATGTCACCTCTCTATAGTAATCCGGACATAAGGGAGTTTCCCCCCCACTCAGGAACATAGCTGGGCTGAGCAATATGAGAGGGGGTTAGGAGACAGAGGGGGGGGGGCAAAAAGAGTGAAGCAGAGTCAAGAGGAGAGAGATTCGAATAGAAAGAGGGAGAGAGAGAGGGAGGGGTTACACAGGCAGGGATTACAGAGAAGGATTGGTTATGTAAGCGCATTGTCCCAGTAGGCCAGCAGCAGCCTGAGAGCAAGAGAGAGAGAGAGATAGTGACAGAAGTGAGAGAGAACAGAGACTCCACTTTCAACTTTTGTAAATTCATGGTCTATTGTCCTGTCATCAACATTTGCTGGCAAAGCGTTTGTCATGCTAATAAACTTTATTGAATTGAGCTGAGAGAGACTTTGTTTTCACCTTTCAGTGTGTAATGCTCCCCTGTCCGTGTTTGCTTTGGCAATATGAAATGTAACCTTATCATGCTGATAAAGGGAGGGAGAACAGAATGAAACGAGAGTGGAGTGTGGGGGAAAAAAGGCAACAGTAACGGCCAATCGGTAACAAAACGTCACCTTTACTTGATCTGTAATTGTAGCGCTTCCCTTGGGCCAATCAGAATGCTGCATCATGCCCCCAAGTTCCGTCAAAATCCGATCAGTGGTGTCTGAGCTATCACCGGACAAACAAACACTGTAGCCCCCCGATCAATCAGTGTAATTTTAGAAATAGATAGATAAATTGATGGGGGGGTCCTGTCAGCGGTGTCAGAGATGTTGCTCATGACAGATGAAGGTAGGTAGATGAGAGTGAGTTTAGGAAAAGAGTAAAGCAATTCTAGGAGAGGGAGAAAAGAGAGAAAACTAGTAGACATATAGAGCACACCTCTTCGTCCCATGGATATAGAGAGTATATCCACATATCAGCCAAAGTAACATCGACATATACAGGATTTGGGGGTCATAAGATATTCCTCGGCATACCCACCCACCCAGACGCAGAAGTATTATATGGTAATTGAAAGAAGTTTGGAAGAAGAAGACAAAGAAGGGAAGAGAGTGTAGGGGTAATGAGGGAGCAGGGAGGGGGATTTGTGGGAGAGATTTGGGGTGAGGAAGGGAGAGAAAATGGGGAGATCCAAACCCGAGAGAATGTTAAGCTGTTCTGGTATGCTGATGGAATTTGGACATTCCTGGTCGGACATAACAACATAGGTCTTTTTTTTTTTTTTTTTTCTAACCCGAGTCAAACGGAGAAGAGGAGGAGGGAAAGAGGTCGAGTGGAAAAGACAGTGGTTTGAAAAAGAAGAGAGGGAAGGAAGAAGAGAGTGGAGACAGTTTACCAAGAGGAGAGGGGGTGGGGAATGAAGAGAGTCGGAGAGAAAGAGAGGAAGGAAGTGGGGAGACAGAGGTTAGAGGCAACGAAAGGGGGAGAAGGGGAGAGAGAAAGAGGAGAGGGTGGAGGGTGGGAGTGGAAAGGCTGGTTTAAATAAAAGAGTGGGCGAGGGAGAAGAGGAGGGTGAGTGAGAGTCAGGGTTGGGGTGGGAGGCAGAGTAGTCTGCGTTCTCATCAGCAAATTCCAGGCATAATGCTGCTTGGCAGTGGATTCTCCTCCTGACACCAATGCAAATTCTTAACTTTTGGCTTCTCAGGCTGCTCACTGAGTCTCAGACTGATGTGGAAAACCATGTCCAGTTTGGTCTTGAACCCATGTCCTTTACAAAAGTAACCATGTCAGGATGGGATGGCTGACTTCAAGGAAGTGGGAGGGGGGGGGGGTCCAAAGGGGGAGGGAGAGGAGGGTGACCCGGGCAGCAGGTTTGTAGGTTGGATAGATAATCCATCAAGTCCTCAAAGCCTTCCTGGTTCAATCTAGCACTGCCGATGTGCCTTTGAGCAAGAGAACCTCCCAACCAGGATGCGTAAAACAACATGCTGTATAATAGTGAATTTAATCTTTTTGTTGAGTCTTATTGTTTCTTTGTATTTTGTCTTTGAGGAAATGCTGAGTTCCAGAGTGAGAGACTACATTTCTCAATTCGGCCCTGGGCTGAAAACGCTTTAGACGGCCTGCTAGCCTAAATATCCTCATCATTTCAAAAAAATGTACAGCATAATTTGTCTTGGTTACATAACTGTCAAAACATATGAAAAAGATGTAGATTTTCACAGTACATACTGACCCACAAAGTGCAAGGACAACAGGGACAACCTCACGTGCAGTGCAAAGGGACAATGCAAGACATACTATGGACTACATAGAGCTGTGCAAAACATCTTTCACAAGTAATACAAACATTTAATGCAAACTTAACAAAGAAACAGAACTTCAATTTATCTCAGCTACCAACTTAGTCAGACCTAGTCATTTTGGCTGGCTGGTGGGCAGCTGGTTTCCCACCCATGAGCATAAAAGATACACATTTAAAACCAATGTATCAAATCCTGGTTTATTAATCTAAAAATGGGTCACGTGGCTGCTGCACACGGGTCCCCACACAATGACAAGAGTAGTTACATGTTTTAATGACACCCAGGAAGAGAGGGTGGGGTTCGCATTTGTTTGGCTGAAAGTGTGTTACATTGCATATTGTCATGTATTTCCACTCACTCGCCCAGATTGCTGTGCAGAATCAATTCCTGACCACTGAATACGTTTTAAGTGTGTTGCTGTGATTATTGCGAAATGTAGCTATTGAACTATGGTCTATGGGCTTTGGTCAAAGGACCACTGCAACACATTGTCTTTGTAATCCTGACTATGAATGATACACATAGAACCAAAGGGCAACAGGAAAGGTAGCCAAAGAGAGACAGAGTCCAGGACAGAGTCAGACCCAGAGACTGAAAGACATGGAAACAAGAGAAACAGTGGCAGAGGCAGGAGTTTGTGATTGAGTGGCCTCATTAAGAGCGGAAAAACCACAGGTCTATAATAGGCACCAGCATTTCCCCATTTTCTGTTCTACTGTGGTGCTAAGAGGCACAATCCAATCCTGTGCCCAGTGGCCTGAGACAAACCTTTTTTTTTTTAAACAGAGCATCTGGCAGATTGGCAGTTTGGTAAAATTCTAAAAAAAAAGAAAATGCAACAAAATACCATACATTAGAAATTACATATAATTTTTTTTTTTTTTCTTGTAACAGCAACTGTGAAAAAAAAATACTCAAATACAATTCAATATTGGTGAACTACGTCAATGATTCTGTGAATGATAGCCTACTCAACCTGTACAAAGGGGCAACAAAAAAATAACTAAAATGGAAAAAAGTGTGAAATGAAGTAAGCTTACATGTTTTGTTGTGTGGACCATCCCTTGTCGTTGCCCATGAGAGAAATCCCCCACAATCCTCCTTGTTAACACTGAACAAATTGTACACTGGCTACACTTTGCATTAAGAGACGTCCCAATCTGTCCCAAAGCAGACTGACCGGCCAACAGGGAATTCTACCAAAGCTATCCCAAAGCATTATTATTATTATTATTATTATTATTATCACCAGCTGAGTCTTTTCCGCTAGAGTCGAGGAATAATCTGTGGACAGTCACACTGTCACAGCGCTGGCATGCCGCTTTGCCACAAACAGTTGCATAATGAATAACAGGTTGCAAGGAGCATGTTCCTCATGTAATGTTGCACCTGAAATGTATATGTGTGCAGGTCTGGGCCTTCCCTGAAAAACAAAAAAATAATGATAAAGGAAACTATGACTAGTATCACAAACCAGGAGGAACAGTGTTAAGTTTCAGCCAGGCCGGATTGATTTCCTTTTGTGATCCATCTTGTCTGTGCAGACACAACCTTTAACCCTGGACGTTTTTCATCTGGAGACCAAAATGAGAAATTGTATCCGCTGCTTTGCAACCGAGTTTAACAAAAACATGTAATGAGGAGTCACCAGGAGAAGTGATTCTAGAGAATTGTTCTAGAGAAATGGCTTACAAAGTGACTTGACCTGGGGCTCTGCTCGCCCCAACACCTTCGCTTTGGCCCCTGCAGTATACCATTTAGAGTCCCAAGGAAAACAAATCTGAAAACCATTTGTCTTAAAGGATGAGTAGAAATCTGCCCTTGGGTGCATAGAACTGGTGGAGCTTTGTAAACCTGAAAAAAAGCAATATTTAGTCTTACTTTGCTCTCCCAAATTTTGTTTTAAATTGTTTTTTTTAAAGGTGCAATAAGTACGATTTTTACTGCCCCATATCACAAAATGACTATAATACTGTATATATCTGGATGGTTGATAGGGTTGTTGGTCAATACCAGCGTTTTAAATATTACTTCACCAGGTGCTTTCTGAGCTTTCCGGCACAAACTCTGTTTTGGAAAGCCCCACCAATTCACATTGTACCTGCTCCACGATGGATGACGGTGCTACGAGTGAGTGACCGACCCAAGCCAAAAATAGTGAATGAAAGCAGTAATTTGCGTCATGATATATTACCTCTTCAGTAGGCTTTTCCTGTTTAGCTAGCTCACTGCTCTCTGTTGTGAAAATGTGACTATCATTTATGTCAATTACAGGCACACACTGTAAGCTGTGCCAGAGACTTATCCATGTTGTTGCAATTCTTTGGTTGCTGACAGAGGTCGATAAAAGTCACAGAATACCCCTTTAAGTACAGGATAACATAATCATACATAAAAAAACAATTAGATGAAGCGAGTCTAAATATTTTCACAGAGAATCCGTCTTTCTTCTTTGACAGTCGAGTCTGGCTATTAGCTGGCCTTAGCAGTGATCAGCTCAGCCCTGCCTGAAACACAAATAACACACATTTGAATGAAGGCAAACAGGTTGGAAGGAGCGCACACCTTATGCAACCAGGTACCTGATACGTGTAAGAGTGCGTGTCTTCTCTTGGAACTAGGGCTTCCCCCACTAAAAGAAATCTTCCAAGGGAAATCACGACAACCAGTATCACAAACCAAGAAGCACAGTATTTGTTTCAACCGGGCTGGCTTGATTTCCCTCTGGCGTCCATCCTGTCTGTGTCGACACAAACTTTAACCCTGAACATTTTCATATAGAGACACCAGAGGGTTATTTGAAGGGATGCACTGCAAAAATATATCCATCTTCATAAACCAGTTAATCTAGAATTGGACCTGTTGTTTTTATTAAAAGAAGCAAAGAAAAAAAAGACAATTTTAGATGTTTCCAGTGCAAATCTACGTGTCATTTTCTTGATACCAGTGGAGTGATCTGACTCATTTGGCCTTGTATCAACATACTGACACAGATCACCACTGGACCCCGCTACCATCTCACCCCATTAACTGAAATTTGTACTTGTTTAAAGAAAAATGAGACTTTAACATACTTTAACACAACATTCTGGATTAAATGACTTGAGATGGACATTTTTTGCATTGTGGGTGTGGGATGAAGGACGATTTCCCAAACACCACCTCCTCCTGCTGAATTTAACAAACTATCCACTGAACAGATTATCCACTGAGGAGGTGAAAAATAAAAAATAATATCATGTGGGAACTCAGCCTGGTGTTTTTCCAGGTTAAGATTGAGATAGTTTCCCCAAATTATTCAGGAAAGTTTTACAGCCAAGACTATCCCAAGTTAACATAAGGTAAGAGAAAACCCTGTGGGGTTGTAGTAAAATTAATTTAACAATGAATTGAAACAGGGTGCATTTGGCAGGATTAGGCCTAGTTTATATCTCACATAGCAATTTTGGCTTTTGACATTTGACATTATCCAAAGGCCACATTTGCAAATGTGAGTGCCCAGAAACAAAGTGTGAATACCACTATTTAAGTCCAGGCCAGGGAACCGAACACCATGACTAGTTATTCTAAAGCTACAACGCCTTTGTAGACAAATGTCATCATCCCTTAGTGCCCTGCACAGGTACCAGATTGCCCATAAGTGTATTTTAGCACTGTTTTACCCATAAACTTCGCCTCAAAAAGATGTTGTGACATAATGAATGTGAGTGATAAAAACAACACTTGTAAAAGAGCCTAAAAAAAGATGGTGACGTGTAGATTTGTAGATGAAATGAAACATTACAGTCTCATTTATGGCAAACATATGGCCTTTATTACCAGAAACCAGCCTACACTATTCTATGTGCCGTCTCTCTGTCTGTTTGCCAGCTCCTATTCAGACAGTCTCCTAATAAAAGCTCTGAATAATCTCCTTTGAATAATACACACTCAAATCAAAGTGGCTTTTGAAAAGCAAGAGCCTCTATTGATCATTTTTACACCGTTACCTCCGCTATTCAAGCAAGACTTCAAGATGGCGAATCAACTTTCACACGTTTCATTGATTTCCAGAAGGCTTTTGATTGGGTAAACAGGGATCTCTTTGAGCACAGCATAATAATTTCTGGGGGAAATGGGAAATTTTACACAGCCGTTAAGGCTCTCTATCAAGCGCCTGCCTCATGCATGCAGGTTAATGAATTTAGAACAGGATGGTGCAGTGTTTGGTGTGAGGCAAGGGAGTACACTCTCTCCAACACTGCTTCATTACACTCGTTTGTATCGTGCTGTATGCTGATGATATAACTTTCAGAGACGGTGTATGAATGCTCACTGGATGACTATTGAATAAGCATGTAAAGATGCAGGGTAGCAGATAGACAGTAAACACAGTTGTAGAACTGATGTGTTTACTGTCTAAGATTGTGCTGCTGGAATCTGGGGATTTTAAAATAGATTTCACACTGATGTGAAGCTTCTGAGACGTTTAGGAAAGGAAAAATCTAAATGAATTAAAAGCAATGCAAACACTGTCATTTGGAAATTAAAGCCTCAGAAACTGGACTCAGGAGACAAAGGTTGTATGTGCGATCCACTCGTTTAACAGTTTTGTAATAAGCATACGGCGCGCCAGTGGTTCTTAAGACTTTTTCAGCCTGCAACCCATAAGAGTAATAGTCTCTCAGCCCTGGCTCATTAAAACATATTACTTACTCTTGTGTGGGGACCCACAAGTAATGTGCCTGTGATCCATGCAGCAAAACCACCAGTGTTAATTTAACTGAGTGTAACAATCATCACTGTCTCACCCAGTGTCTCACCCATCAGAGTTAATTTACCTCTTAACGTCTGATAGTTTTGAACAGCCGCCCCAGAGCCATGTCAGCTCTCTGAGTGGACAAACAACTCTCAAATCAAAACATGCCATTGAAAAAAACAACACGTATGAACACTGTATAATTTGCTGTGCATTTTGGGTCCCAACCTATAGCTTTCTGAAATTAGGCAGGCTGAGGCTCCTACACTGAGGCTCCTACACAGCTCGATGATGAGGCGTTCAATTCCCATTCAGCTGTACAGTTGTACTCATACAAGGTGCATGGGATTAAAGCATCCACCATATGGCGTATGGCATTTGTCCTATTAACGTTTGGGTAAACAAGCCCTTGCTTATACACAGTTAGTCTGCAGAGAGGAACACGGGAAACACAGTGAAACCTGTCAAATCAATACATTTCAATACCCACACTGACAGCTTGTGCTCTTCCAGACATGCAACTTAGTGCGGAGTGATTTTCCTCCTCCAGTAGTGGACATCTAGCAGTTCTGTTTCCCCATGCTTAGTTGGATAAGATAGCTGCGTGGCTACATATCATGCCCCTCTGGTCCATTATCTCTCTGGGTACTGCACAATCTGTCACTGTGACTCACACTATTCTGCCTTGCCAAATGACGCAAACCTACTTGCTACGAGGGATGCTCTGTGGCTGCAGATGGTAGGCGTGACATCTGGTGAAGGGAACAATCGAAACTTCAACAAATTGCAGAGTGAATTGGCAGAGACCAGTCGTTCAGTGGTCACAGTTTAGCGCACAGTGACCCCTAGTGAATAACCTGCAGAAGTGTTTCAGACCTCGCTGTAGAGAGAACGCAGGAAACCATCGTTGTTGAGGACGCTTCAAACGTGATGCAGAGGGTTTTGTTCAAAATGCGAGAGAAAGAATGGTAGAGAAAGAGAGTCAGACAGGCTTAGCTTTCAGTTCATGTAATGGTAATGTCAATGCATGCTTTGGCAATATGAGAAGTCATACCAGATAATGCCATTATATGCTTGCATATGTGTGCACTGGCCAAACATATCGTTTATCATGACTCAGATAGCAGCCCCATGCCTTACTTCCAAGCCCCAGTCGTTGCCTTCAACCCGCATGTAATGGGACCCTACTTCAGATTACATTTTGAGTAATATATTTGATCATATCTTTAAAGGCCCAAAGGCTACCCTTTTGGGGGGGGGGAGAGAGAGAGAGAGAGAGAGAGAGAGAGAGAGAGAGAGAGAGAGAGAGAGAGAGAGAGAGAGAGAGAGAGAGAGAGAGAGAGAGAGAGAGAGAGAGAGAGAGAGAGAGAGAGAGAGAGAGAGAGACATATCCTCTAAATAGTCAACTTCTGGCCTCTAGGCAAACCTGCTCTCTGTTCCCTACCAATCCTTGTGTGTCCAAGAATCGAGGGAGCATCTGTAGTACATTTGGATCATTCATTGGCTGTACTGGAAGGTCTCCTTCATCTTCTGGATGACTAGCTTCCGATCTGTGGTGTAGTGGAGAAGAGTCCTCTGTCCTGGGGGATGAAGAGGTGGATTTGGAGTCTTAACGCACCACGTCGCCCTCCTTCAGTAAAATTTTATTTCCACCCCGACCGATGATGAAATACCAAAGACTTAGGGATAGTATGAGCTGAGTGAGCAGAAATTTAAAAAACGCCCCAGACTGGAGATGGCCCGAGATTGAAGAGAGAAATCTTTCACCTCAAAAGACCCTCCATCGCCCACCGTGCCCTGACGCTCGGCATCACTCTCCATTGTGTAATGTTAGCTAACCTCCAGTATGTTGTCAAATGTATGTGTCATCGGACTGGTTTTACAGACACCGACACAACTGTTGCTAGATATCTGAATAATTGGAATGGTATTTAAAGCAAGTTGACAACTCTAAGACAAGCTAAGCTAAGAACATATGTCTTGCTATTTATGTGATCGTTTTTTGTAAGAGTCACCAAAGGAGAGTGCCAAGAAATCATTGAAGTATGCTGAATTTACCAGACGCTCAGTGTGACCAGTGTAACGATAGGGGTCTCAATCACCAAGCTGTGCATCCCCGTGTTACTCCAGGTATGCCAGGGATGTTGTGGGAATATCTCAGGCCTGTGTCAAGCTACCTGCCGCAGTTGGGCAGATACATACATACACACAGACACACACATATGTTCATAAATGCGTTTCCAGATTCCACCATGACTGACCATCAGGACAGTGTGCCCAAGCACAAATTTATAGGAAGAAGAAAAGGAAACATTTTACACATGGCCATGAAAATGCAATGACCAATGCAACTGAAGAGTGTCTTGTGGGTGAGTTGAGTGGAGAGCAGCTATGAATAAAACACCAAGAACTTGTAGGCAAAAATGCAGGCTAACCAAAATCATTTCAGATTTTCTGAAGTCTAACTTGTGTTTTTATCCTATTAATGTCCCTAGGACACATTGCCAGTTCAATGTTCATGCGCTGTCGTCCTGAACAAAACTGAATTTAAGGCACACGGTAGTTAAAGGCAATGCCTCAGCAGCAAGACATGAAAAGCAGAAAAGCTCATTGCCCAACTTTCTACGATAGCGATGGGAACCGTACTTAGAAAACCCACAAAAGCGATGGGAAACGCAGCCACAAAAGTGTATGCCAACAAAACAATATGCAGTCTGAATCAGCAAAAGCATCATGGGGAACTACTGTTTCTAACAGGTTTCCCATGCAACATGGTTCAAAGACCCAGGTAAAAAGACAGGAGAGAATAGGTGGATGGATAGTAGGTACTGTACATACATGCACCAAAAGATCTGATTTTTTCTGGGTTGCTGTATTTCTGCAGTTTTTTCCACATACATAAAACCATATGTGCAGTGTGGCCAAAAACGCTCATATTTACAAAAAGGAGGAATAGATATACACAAAAGAATTAGTAATTATGATACAACAAAGAAAATGAGAAAAAAAATCCTTCAGCAATCATTACAATAGCAACATCGCAAATATGAACACAACTAAGTTTTTGTGCAGAGATTTTTTTCTTATAAGGGGAAGAGGTGTTTGTATATTACAAAAATTAAGTGCACATCAAATGTGCAAGCTGGGGAATCCTGCTGCCCACATTGTCTTGGCGTATTGGGGTAAAAAACACTACAAGCTTTCTGCAGATTCATTAAACCAATTAAACCCTCATACTCACTACACTGTTGGTTAATCAACTTCAATAGTATTCAATTTAGTTATTAAACACCAATTATAAAATAGACAAAAGTAAATCTGCCATCATTGCCAGATTTTCTAGAAAACCTAAAAAAAACCCTTATATATAATTTCCTCTCGATCTTCTAAACTTGTGTGGGCCGGTTAATTGTGGCCACATACACTAAATGAATCAAATCAAGGCTAAATCCAAACTCTTGTAGTGTTTGTTCCCACCATAAACCAGATGGCGTGCAACAGATATTGCCTGAAGACCTAGGGCTCATAATTCACAAATCATCTCAGAATACGATGCTGATCAGGACTACTGACCAAATCCTCCTGAATCCTCCTTTATCCAATCAGCACAACAGATCCCGGGACTAAATTCCCACCAAATTTCCAATTCTTGCTGATATAATGTTCATGACACAATGACCAATTTTAGTTCCTGCAAATGAGTCCCAGCACTTCTTTTCTGAGATGACTTATGAACATCAGTTTTTTTTAGAAGCAACACTGAGCTAACAGAATATCACCAATGAGAAAAGAGATGGCTAGGTCACAGTCATGACACTCAAATCAAAATCCATCATTTCTCTATCAGGCTTACTATCATGTTGGAGAGTCTATTAATGACAGATTTCTTACCAGAAAATAATTCTCAAGTAAATTGTTAGTGATAGGATCAATTCTTTGAAGACAGATTGTTGTCTGGCAGAACTGAGGGAATATAAGAACAGCACCTGGATTCAGCCAGATGGTCTGGGGTTGAAGGCCAGGATACATGGACAACATTTTGAGAGAATGCAGATGGGCAATGTTGCATTTAATAGGGATAGGGATTGACAAATGGGATGAATTCCTCCTAGATATATGCACATAGTGGGCCACTGGTTGTCATAATTCATCTACATGGCCTCAAAAGGTTGCCCATGTGTGCTGGCCTTACGAGTGCATAGGGGTATTTCAGGAAACTCCTTTATGTGATTGGCCACAAAACAAAACAAAATGTCATTCTTGATGGTTTGGATTAATGCCAAATTAAGGTTTTGTCAAATGTCAATCTATGGTTGTTTGGGATGTCTGGCCAACATTAATGCTCCTGAAAAGTTATTTCACGGTGCTTAAGCTAGTGATCAAATCATCCTTCCTGAAATAGCCCCTTGATCTAGGACATGACTGCTGTCAGATGAAAATTTCTCCAAGAAGTACAGAAGTTCAGGAACTGAAGATAAACTGTGGTATTTTTTAACCCTGGCTACTTCCTTCAGCATCAGCACTCCCATAGCCCTGCATCGTAAAGAGTTCTGTCACTGGAGACCACAACTGCTCACTGATATTATGCTCAAATAACTGTTATGACCCAGAAGTGAATTTAGTTACAGAAAACAACAAATTAATCACTGGTGTGTTGAAAAAAGATGTAAAACCTGCCAATGTCCCAAATCTTGTAGTGAAAAAGCTCTGAGCTAGTCTCCTCAGAGAGGCATGACAGTGTCTATTGAGTCTGATGGTGAGTCAGGATTTGGTGAAGTAAAGCGATCATGGGCTGACCTGGAACCAGTGTGCCTACTTGGTCCAAACAATTTGCTCCCCGCAATCAAGGAACCTCTGCATTGCTGTCAAGCAACTCGACTGTTTTGTGTGTTTTCTCCTGAATAAATCATAGACCTTGCTACTTGACAAAAAACAAAGCTGGTCTTCAGGCTAGTATAGATGCTGCAATTTGTGCTAATGAGTAGCATTTTGGTTCTGTGGACACCAGTGTTGTTCAGCTGAATCAATTAGGGAGCATAGGGGAGGGAGACAAAAGAAAAAAAAACTGATACTGTCCCAACAAATAGTCTTTGCCAATAGCAGCTTGTTTGATGATCAAAGTCTTTAGTACAAAAACCCTTTCTGTGTCCTCCTCTGGGCAAACACTCCTTACACTGGCAGGCTGGAAGAGATGGTAAAATAAATTATTCTTATGCGTGTACGTATATAGCCTTGTAAGTGTGTGTATATACAGTGTGTGCGCTGGTTCTCGTCGCTGTGCTACAGTCATTTATCCCAGGAGGAGCCCAGACAGTGCGTTCAGGTCTCTCATGTATGGGTTGTCATTAAGGATGCGGTCGATCCGCTGCTTCTGGTCTGGAAAGATGTCATACAGCTTCCTCTTCAGCTCCGATGTCTCTCCTGGCGAACGTTGGGGTGGGGGGGGCGGGCGATGGGGAAGGGGATCGGCGGGGCGGGTGCCATTCAGGGGGTCCCGAATGGGGCCAGTGTGGCGGAGGGTGGGACAGCAGGGGGGGAGGGGGCCGGGGCTGGGGGGTGGAGGCGGTGGGCCGCGGGGCAGAGTGGAGGGGCTGGACGTAGACCGGCTGTTGCTGTTGGGATGAAGGACGGAAATCTGGGTGTCTCAGTGGGGGAGGGGTGACTGGGGTTCTCCTGACAGAAAACAGGGGGGGAAAGGGAGAGAGAGATAAGGAGAGTGTGAGAGTGCAACAGAGAGATACACCTGTTAAGTAAGGGATAATGTACAGAGAGATCATTATCGTGAAATAAGCCTCAACAGGGTGAATCAAGACCCTCGCTCTGAAGAGGCTTATGTTACAATAATAACGACCGGCTCCCTGTCCATTACCCCGCTCATTACACGACTACTTACCAAAGACTAAACATCGTTTTAGAATCATTTTATTACAAGCTTTAGTAACTTACAAGCTACTGCCAAAAAAAATAGTTCAGCGGGACTGCAACCACAGGAATGTCTGTAGCTAGCATCCATGGCTACACTGTAACCATAGCAACATAAACTCACCAGCAATTTAACGGTTTGTGCTCTCTGGATAAATTAAAAGTAACATTGGAAAAATCTTCCATTTTCTAAAGTTGGTTTGCTGAGTGTTTATCTGCAGTAACCAAGTAGTAACATCTTCCAGACACAAGGTGTCCCTAGTGGACTTGATTAGAAATCAAGATGGACCTGTTGATTGTGGAGTGATGATTACATGTGAAACAGTGTTATGCATCTGTTTAGCTTATTCTACTGTTTCTAATCTTCACAGTTATTCACTGTTAGCCAGAGCACAGTACTGAACAGTAGAATAAATAGATTTGCATATCATAACTAATACAAGTCCTAGTTTTCTTCTAGGCCCTTACCATACAGACACACACACACACACACACACACACACACACACACACACACACACACACACACACACACACACACACACACACACACACACCCACACCCACACCCACACACCCACACACCCACACACCCACACCCACACCCTACCTTTTGCGCAAAAAGACTTCTAGGTGAGGTCCATGTTTCCCCAGAGGGTCGTCAGGGATCATGAAGTGGTCCTCTACAAATGTAAACTGGAGCAACCTGTAGGGGAGAAGGGAAGGAAAGAAAACCAGACATAAGACTTATTCATGAAGTAATAAAATAAAGACTGAGTCATTTCAATGCAATCCAAACTTCTACAGGAATTAATGTTGAAAAACACTAATGCCAAAGCATTATCTGATGTCCTGTCTTGTGGGACACTGATTAAAGTTGATTGTGAAGTAACATGTAAAGGTCTGGGTATTTAAAAAATACTGTCTACATCTAAATGTATGTTCATTTTAAAACAATAAGTAACTAGAATGAAATAGGATTTCTTCACAATAGCACCTGCTTTTGTTTGAACAGCCAAGTCAGAAGTGTACGACTTTGTGACACATTTTCGAGGCTTCTGACTCCCACAGATGTCTGGCGCTTCACAAGGAGACGAGACCCCAAACTGTCCCCACAACTCTCATACAGTGAAATCAACAATCACTTTGAGGGGCATTTCAACAAATTACAGTGATAGAATGTTTGTTTTCATGTGGGTTTGGCTGGTTTTTGTTGTATTGTGAGTTTATCTGTTGACCAGGTGCTGTTTGCTACTGTTGAGATTGGCTGTTAATGAAAAGTATGTTGCCAATAAGTAATAATAACAATACGAACACGTTTCTTATTTTTAGTTAGTTGGTTGATCTTCTAAAGTCAACAAAGTTGGGTCACAGTGTCTATAAGCGAATGAGTGAGTGAGCAGTATATATAACCTCACCTCTCTTGAATGATCCTCCGCCAGGCGTCCGAGGTGTCAACAAAGTCCCTCAGGTTGTCATTGGTTACAATAATCCCGTCTGTTTTTTCCGCTAGGTGGAGAAGGAACCTGACAGTGGGAGAGACATATAGAGTAATATTGTTCAACATTACATTACAGTCATTTAGCAGACGCTTTTATCCAAAGCGACTTACAAGGGTGATAGTTAACACTATGTGGGGATCGAACCCACGACCCTGAGACTCTCCTGCTCTACTGACTGAGCTGTCCGAGCCTGTGAGAGATATGTGAGAGCTATTACTCACTGATCCAGACAAGCACTGCCACTTTGAAATGCTTGACAAATAATGGCCATTAGACATTCAGGATTTTCCCTGTGTACAAAGTCCTCTAGTTGGATCCCAGCTCAGATGTCTGAGCCTGCTGAGGGGAATCCAGTGAAAGGGGGACACCTTGCCTGCTGAGCCAGGATGATTTGGTAGCAACAGTCAACATTTCAATTAAAGGGGAAAGTAAGGTTTTACTGCACCATAACACAAACTGACCATAATATGTCTGCAGGGGTTTGATTGGGCTCCACTCCCAAAATTAGCCACTCTAATTAGCCAACTTACTCATCTCTATTGTGAAGATGTAACGTTAATCTTTGTGCCAATAGCAGGCTACTGTAGCTCAAGGGAACGGGAGGGGTGGAGGGGCTGTGCCAGAGACTTGTGTAGGAGAAGGTAATTTCTGTCGATGTTGTTGCAATTCCTCCTGGTCGTGGATAGAGGTCGATAAAGGTCATCCATTACATAATACTCCTTTAATAATACAACTAAAGTGCCTAGAAACAACCTAGCGGCCCCAAGTCCCCTGCTTCCTGAACCACATCTGTTCCCCCACTGGTCTAGGAGTGAATCCTCTGTGTCTGCCCTACTCTGTCTCCCTTGCTAGTTTCACACGGTTTAAAAAGCCCAAAATATTAAAGATGAGTGGACTGCCTTTCTCCTATAAAACTCAGGTTTGTTAAGGGTTCTGGACGCGGTGTGGGTGTGTATACCTGTCATCATGTGAGGATATCCTTTGGCCACAGACCTCTCTGGAGGGAGTGAAGGAGAGCAGCCTCAGGTCTTCTAGCTGGTTCAGGAAGTGTTGCTCTATAATAAAGTAGAAAAAGCAAGATGAATTAACACCCTGCCACTCCTTCCACCCACACACCCCACACACCCCCACACACCCCCACACACCCAGGTACCTGTTGTGAGTCGGTCTCTCTTCTGGCGCCACTGAGGGACGAAGACTGTGATCTCTCTGTGGCCCCGCCTCCAAAACAACTCCACCGCCAGCGCTATGCCTCGACAGGAGAAAAAACGATGAAGGCCGTGACTAGAGAGAGGGGGATGAGAGACACACAGAGAGAGAGGGAGGCGTTAGGATAATTAGGAACAAGGGAGCTAGAACTTCATAGGTGCTCAGGTGGAGGGGTGGGATGGGTATGCATGATTGAAGTCAGCGACATACAAGCGCACTCTGGATTTCTCTTAGGGCTCTGTACGACCTAAAATGCATATAACGTAATTGCTCCAAGCACTGCGGATTGCAAAAAGCATTAAACACACCACCAGCCAACCAACAAACACAGAGCCAGGCCGCTATAGAGGTGCTCCGAGCACCTAATACGTTTGACAACACTACAGTATGCGCCATCAGGAGAAGAACCAACGAAGGCCATGATTGGAGAGAAAATGGCTTCGATATAAAGACAAAGAGAGAGAAGTAATTATTGTAAAGCTATTAAGAGTGGCTGGTCGGTCGGGGCGCCTGTTCAGCGGGGGAGGGGGGAACTGGGGGGGATAACGTGTTCCTCCGCATGCGCTACGCCTCCTCGCTGTCGGGTGAAAAGAAGCGGCTGGCGACTCCACATGCATCGGAGGAGGCTTGTGGTAGTCTACACCCTCCCCAGGCCGGCTGAGGGGGCGGGGCAGCGACCGGGACTGCTTAGGCAGGGGGAATTGGACATGTAAAATTGGGGAGGAAAAAAATAAATAAAGAAATAAAGAAAATGATGCCAGGATTCCACAGCCAAAACTATGCCTTGACATGGGAAGACCGGCCATGAATGGAAAAGGAGGAAAGAGGAGAAAACGAGAAAGTACATAAAAGAGAAGAAGACGTTCACTGGGAACCCCTAGTTACAGAGCTGATGTCTTGTTCTCATTTTCAAATCAGCAACTTCAGCACCAAGTGCTACAAGTCCATAATATTTAAACTTCTCACAAGAGAGCGCTGCGCGTCAAACAGGATTACAATAGTCTCGTAGCAACAGCAGAAGCCATGACAACGCTTCCTACAAGCATCGGTTCAGTGCTACCTACTAAAAAAAGATCACCCCGAACACAGACACACACCGCCCGTGACACCAGCAGTCGACCCAGATTGTTGGCAGTGACGTGCATGTATAGAGCCGTATCTGTACGCAGCCAACAACAACACAATAAATGGGTAGCTAGGACAGAAAACCGCAACACAACACAAAGAACACAGATGAGAAACTCCCCAAGAGCAGCCAGCCTCACCAAGCAGGAAGTTGGCTGCTGGCTGCTACTAGCCACAGGCCTGCCATTCTAGAGGCCAAAATACACTAGCGACATCCTGGGGCAATATCAATGGCCACTTTTGCCAACAGACTTGCCTTATTTTTTGATGGGACATTTTTATTCCTTGCAACTCACTGTGTCGCCCACATTGACTCTCTCCTATATGCTGGTGTCCATTTGTGTTAAAGGCAATTTGTGTTAAAGGCAATGCTGTCAGCAGAGATTGCAATATGTAGGGTCTTAGAGAAACACTGATCTAAATGGCCAAAATGTTGCTTCGATACTTTTGTGAAGGCCTGCTCAAGGAAGTAACTATTCTAACTCTAATCTTGTCATGTGCCATCTCTCCATTGTGTCTGTGCTGGCTACTTCCCTGTACCTTTAGTTACTATCTTGATCTGCAATCTGCCATTGCACAAGCTGTGGTAGAATAGAGACGCACAGTCAACAGCCTAGGTCACTGGTTTCAAACCGCCACAGTCCCGAGGAACAAAATGTTTGAGAGGTCTAGAGTGTCTTACGTGGGTCCTGCCATGAAAGCGTTCCATGGGACCACTGGCCCAAGTGGTGGGGCAAAAAGCTAAAGTTAGTTAGTAAGTCTTTTTAGCTGTTGATTCAGCTACAGGTTAATATGCATGAGGTAGACAGTCCCTCAACAGTGGATTATTGGCCTCAATGTTCAAACACCAACAGCAATAACGACACCAACAATAAGTACAGATTCTATTCTATTCTACAGTCCCACATTGCATTCATGGTTGTGCAACATACAGCTAGCTCGCTAAAAACTAGTTCAAAGCACATTATAGAAGTACAAATATCAGCCATAATCCATGTCAAACGTGGCTGTGAACTGTGACCAAAAGCTCCCACGTTTTTGTAAATAACATATGTATTTCTAGCAGCACACAACATAAAAAACAGACGATGACACGAGTGGTCAAAGATCGACGGAGTAGTCCTGTCTCAATTCAAGAAAAGGATTGTGAGATTTGCAGGAACATTTGCAGCTCAGGTGTTACGAATTTTCACTTTTGCATTCAATTAGATACTGCTCAATAAACAACTGTGCAGTAGTGATGGCACCGTGGGAAAAAAGACCAACTTCAGCTCAGTGTCCCAATATTTAATATGTTTACATATTTAAGTTCTGTGAGGATGCTCAGGGAGAAAGACGGTGTTTCTGTTCCTGGGTTATTCGCGGTGGTGGCTTGACGAGTGACAAGCAACACCATTTTGTGTGAAAGTTTGGGGGATCAAGCATTCGTTGCCACGTGTATACATGTCAGGGTTTCGCACGGCAACTTAATAGGCAAGAACCGTCGGCCAAATCAATATTTCATTGTAGTGATTCATTTCATTGGGAACAAACTGTCACCTGGGTTGCAGAGTGAACACAGCAGTTATCAGCGACATCTGCAGGCCAAACGGCATCACTGCAAGTACAGGGGAGCTTTATTTTTGGGAGAAGCAACCCAGGTAACTTCATCCACATTGTTTCATCGTTGACATTTTAACGTCAGTATATCAGACTACGTGAGCAATAATCTTACATGAGGCTTTTGTTAATATCTCATATAACTATCGCAACTACTTTCAATGCATTTATTGTCACTGTATCACTTTTCGTCTGCAATTACTTTAGCCAACCTTACCCTACATAACGTGGATACAAGAAAAATGCATCTAAATGTTCCATTTTAAGCTTCCATTTTAAGCAGAAATGGGTTAAAATAACAGGCTTCTTTCAGAGCCAAGCTCCACAGCCACCAGCTTGTGCTCCATCCACATCCCCGCCTCAAGCTCCGACCAGCCTATAGCTGCCCCTGAGGCAACAGGTGAACATATATATAGTATATAGTTATTGGTAAATAAAAAATAAAAAACAGTGCAAAAAAGACTGACAGCTGTTATTGATTCCCTCTCAAGGCCACCAACACCTTGCATAACAAAATACACCATGGGTCATTTGTGTGTACATATACAGTACGTCTATGAGAATGACCCAGAGAGACACACAAACGATGTGGTAAGTGTAGACAGAGTCCGGCTACACGCGCGAACACACATACGCACACACACCAAGATAGTTTCAGCTTGTGGTTTGGGCTGCTATGCAAACTCAAGGGAAGTTCCGCAGTCTGTTGAAAGAGAAAGTAATGAATGATACCACAGCAGCAAGCAGGAAGAGATTATGCAAGAAGTGAAATCACCGTGGAATCCTGGATGTAACCTGGCAAGGAGAAGCATCTCTGAGCTCAGTATAATCACAAAGGATATCTGGTCATATTTTGATAGGGGAAAATATGTCTGAAATAACATTGCAAATTCTGGCCATAACCTGACCCTGGAACAGAGCCTCAAACCTGAGCTGTTTCACATCCCACATCTAGCAGAGCTGGGAATGCAGCTAACAGCTGAATACCTGTACTACAAACATAATCACTGCACCTTTATGACAGTTAAGGCTATGGTGTCTTGATTTAAAAACAAACAAACAAAAAAACAAAAAGTCCAAAATACAACATTTTGGTGTCTTACTATAGATTTGTCTGGGTAGTCTCACATTGTTATAGAACAAAGTCCAAATTACTGTATATAGTGCAAAAATAATAGGGACTATGGAGACTAGGGGGTAAAAGGACATCATGGTTTCAAAGGACTGACTTATGACTGCCTCACTCCACTCTACAATATCCAACTAACACAAGCATCATAAAAGAAAGGAGTAGTACTGCACAAGCGTCATTATAAAAAGGAGTAGTATCACATCCTGTAATAGTGGTTTGGAGCCCTCTTGCTCATGGCCACATCTGATCGAGCCTAATTCTGGTAAGGAGAGAGGACAAGAGGGGAGAGGGAAAGGAAGTGCTTGCAAAAGTCAGAGGGCATGAGAAGGTCATTCGGGACAAAAAAAAAATATTACAGGCTGCACTGCATCCTTTTTGATTTGACAAACCCACGCACGCAAATTTGGCTGAACAAATCAAATGTCCTTCATGGTTGAGCTATTCGTGGCTAAAGCTGAAACTTACTAGAGCCCCAGAGAGTGTTACTGGAAAGGCCCTTCCTTCCTAGAAACACCCCCACGATACACCCCACTCCTCACTATCATGGTGATACAACTGTTCTCACTCACCCACCCCACACCCCCACACACACACACACAGAAACAGAAACAGTGATGAGTAACAGTATTTTATGAATATGTGGGCTTTCAGTTCTGAAGCACCTACACACATGGTACAGGGTGTATCTGGGGGCTGCATACTGTAAGAGGTTTGCTTGGCTAGTGAGTATGACTGTGTGCGTGTGTGTGTGTGTGTTACCTTAAGTGATGATGGTGATGATGGGAATAGTAATGGGTTTGTATGTGTGAAAGGAAGAATGTGGTGTGTATATGTACTGTAGGTGTGGGAACTGACGGCGTAGAAACATACATAATCATCATCACAATAGCTTGTTTGTGTGTGTGCAGAAACTCACGCCATAGCCACATTGCTGCCGTCTATGATGATGTGTCTGAGCTCTGGGCGGCCCGGCTCGTTTGGCAGCGTTAGCGTGTACGGAGTCTTGAGCGACTGATGGAAACGGGCCAGGCCAGTTACCAGCAGTGCCGGGGGGTCACTGGCTGGGGGAATCCTGGGCCCGCCTCCATGGAACCCCATGTGGCTAATCGTCTGGTAAGAAGAGGCTGAGGGGTGGGTGATGGGGTCGGCTGACTAAGGAGGAGGAGGAGGAGGAGGAGGAGGAGGAAGAGGTGGTTAGTTACTGCGGGGTGTTACAGATTCACAATAACAGATTCATTTGCAAAACAGCAGCAACACAAGGAACTCATTCATAACAGGAAAAACACTAAGCAGTTCAACAACAACAACTGACCGCAATTACTACAACTGGTTCATGACTACAACAATGATACAATAATAGGAGCTTCACAACAATGATTCTCTCCCAGTCTTAATGTAAAATTACTTGATAGAGGCAGATAATTTACACAATTCAAACCTTCCTGGCATTTTTGTACTTAAAAGATGAGTGTTTACCACTACAAGGCTATCTTGACGTATGTATGTATGTATGAGCTTACTCATTACTTCTCGTCAACTTCCTCTAAAAGGACAAATGTGTGACTCTTCTGTCAACACAGTGAATGTATGTGACAAGCGGTAAAACATATTCCAAGTTTCCTGTAAAAATTACCCACTTCAGAAATTCCCTATTATTCCATGAATTCAGATTTACCGAACTTAACAAATTCCCTGAGTTTCCCTGTCTGGAATGCAGCTCAATCAAAATTCCAGGACATCCCAAAAATTCAATGACCAGCAAAAAAAACAACAACTACACAGCCCAACCAACAACTCAGTGCAGTAGAGAGAAATGCCTGCATGTTGTCATGAAATCATTGTTTAGCACAGAAAACAACACCTTAGGGTGATACCTACATTGGGGGTAGAAGACGAGGAAGTGGTGGCAGACAGCCAGTGAGGAGCGCTGCGGAGTGCCGTCACACTCTCCACTTTGATTGGTCCTCCCAAAGTCTGAGTCCCGCCCCTTGAAAGGTAGTCCCTTTGTGGAAAACCAGCCCCTCCCCGTGCCAAGTAGTCTGTTCTCGAACCGGATTGGGTGCCCAGGTGTTCCATCGCCATCATTCGGGACGACCTACTACCTGGTGTCATGGTCTCCGTGGTGATGAGATCATCGTCGTCTTCGATGGTTATAACCTCGTAGTTCCCCGCCCCTCCCTGAGCACTGGAGCTCCTCTTGATGGTGATTGCCTGAAATTAAATTTGATATGGGTTCATTTATTTTAGGAGCAAAACAGCATTTATGGCTTTTATGAATCCAGAGGAAAACCCATAGAAAAAATAAAACACTTTTATCTATAATTATCTATAATAATCTATAATTAATTATTATTATTATTATTATTATGGTCTTGACAGATGAGACACGAGAGCTGAAGTACAGTAAATGAGATGAAGTCAGATAAGTGAGACGAAATAATTGAGATGTGATAGATGAGATGGGCATGGCAGGTGAATTGAGACGAGGAATTGTGATACATGATGAGATCGAGTGAGATGTGAAAGGTCGGATATGAGTTAAATGAAATGTGATGAGAGAGAAGGGAATATACAGTATGGGATGTGAGCTCAGACATGAACAATGAAATGAGGTGGTGAGGCAATAAATGAAAATTAAGATCCAGCAAGATGAGTTGTAAGATATGAGGCAAAAGATGGAGAGATGATATTAGATCAAAGCTAAAATGATGATATATCTTGCACTCCAAAGCAGCTCTGTTTCACATCTAGAGCGCATTACTCTATATCGTAGTTTCAAACTTTCAAAGTTAACCAGGTCCTTATAAACGGCCTTGGACATGTTTGGGCACGCTGCACTGAAAGCCGGTAAGGACACAAACACTGTCTAGGCTGCCATCTTTATGCACCTGGTTCATTCACCCATTCAAATTAATGACATCATTGACGTTCCAAGGGTGCGGCGTACCTGCTGAGTGCTGGTCTCACTGCCGCTACATTGCCTCCGGTGGCCCAGGCCGTTACTACAGCTGCCATGCTGGCTGGGCTTAATGTTCTCTTTAGATCTGCCTGGGTCTACCAACGCTCGGTTCAGCCCACGCTCCTTCTCTCTGCTACGAGAGACCGTAGAGGAAGAGGAAGATGAGGAGGTGGATGGAGTTTCTGGCAAGCGTAGAGAGTTTATTTTTCCTCCCTTTCCCCCTCCTCTTGTCCCCTCTTCACAGCGCTTGGTTTCCTCAACGATCCTCTCCAGGACTAGGAAGGTATCTTCTGTCTGTCCCGTCTCCTTGACGACACGCTCCACCACTTCCTGCTGGTAACCCATGGTTCTGAAGAAAGTCCAGATACAATGTTAACAAAACAACATGGTAGAATACACGAGTAAAAAACATATACTAAGCTATATAAAAGCCTGTAAGGAGAAAAACACAGAGAGAATTAAAAAAGCCACAGCCAACTCCCCATTATCCACTTGACACCTCATCAGTTCCTTAAATCGCCCTATTATACCAATTATCAACTCCCTTGCTAACATTGCATAATATTACGATTGTTACCTGAAGAAGTTAACCAAGCAGCGGAGGTTGGTTTCTGGGCTGACTGCCTCCCCGTCATCCGAAACACCCTCATTGGAGTCCAGCATGATTGGACCCGCTACAGTGTTCGCTTTTGCCAAAGAGGTGAGAGAGGCAGAGGGGGTTTTGGATCTGCAGCTGCTACTGCCCCCCCCGGCTTTCTCTGTCCTTCTTCTGCCGTTCCCTCTCTCTTTCCCTCTCCGGCGACTCCTCCCTCCGCTCCAGAGAGTACTGTCTCTTTGTGTCCCGAGTCTCGCTCTCAGATGAGCGCCGCTTGTGCGAGGGCCGAGTCCCGTTCAGGAGGACGGCCTCAGGGCCTAAGCCTATCCCACCTCCTGCTCTACTGCCTCCACCGCCAGATGTTGCCCCAGTCGCCTTCTCCTCAAAGCTGGTGTCCAGGATGCGGTTGGAGAGCTCCGTGACAGGGGTGCTGCTCTGTGAGCGGTCTTGGTCGGCCTCCGCCAGGCTGGGATGCAATGACTGGTTATGCTGGTCGGCCTGGGTGTAGAAGCACAACAGCCTTAATGCAGCATTTATGGTACAATTAACACTGGTATCCTACATAAATCTGTAACAACTTGCTGTCTTAAGTTTAATCAAGTTAAATGTAAGACTTTTTTAAGACCTTTATAATACCAGTTAAAATGAACTGTAAGACCAATTTCAAAACTGAAATAAGTGACAACTGTAGACCTATAGAACATAAGTCTGTGACTAGGCTGATTTGTCACTGGAAAAAACAGCTCACCAAGTTTCTCACCAAGACCTCTAAAGTTCAACATAAGTTCAACATAAGTTCAACATAATTGATTTAAAATCTTTTAAAAGGCCTTAATTTCATAAAATATGACTGAGATATTTAAGACTTTTTCCAGGACCTGCACACAACCATTTAAAATTTGAAGAAAAAAAAAAGTCAATGTCAATGAGGAAAAAAACCCCCAGTTTTGGAAATTTGAATTCTTGGAGATGTGTTTTCTGTAGAACAATGACAAAAAGACCCTGCCTTGATGTGGTTGATAATGGGAAAGAAAAGAACACATCAGCCGATACGGTACAACCCTGGTTCTTGAAGTAGGAGACTCACAGGACATAGTATGATTGAATATAGGGACACAAACTTCGTCATGGTTTACAGCACTTGAGAAAATAATTTTGTCTGTTCTTTATAAAGCAATATCTAATTAATCAAAGGAAGTAAAAGATGTATTACTGTGAAAATGTAACTAAGAATCTTCATGCCTTAGCTGCAACTTTTCACTAACCTGAACAACTCCCACAATCCTCTAGTCATATTCAGAATGAACCATGGGAATCTACGCACTTTTTTTTAACATTTTACAATGCATTAACAAATCATGCAATGGTCTGGCTGTGAAGTAATAGAACACAATGACCTGTGGTAGATCAAGTCCACTGTTTTCTTAATTTAGTGCAGTTATAAAAAGGCATTGTATTGGATCACATTGTGAAAAGGTATATACCAACCAGGGCGGATGTGTTTGCGCTAGTGGGGCTTTGTGCCAGTCCCAGTAACTCCTCCTTCAGGGCACTGGGCAGCAGTAGAAGTTCCATAGTGTACTTGTCATCTCTCTCCTCCACGAAGCACTTGAACGCTCGTTTCACTGCTGGTTCCCTGTCACTGGGCAGACTTCGCTTCTCCTGGATAACACACACACACACACACAGACACACAGACACACACACAGACACACACACACACACACACACACACACACACACACACACACACACACACACACACACACACACACACACACACACACACACACACACACACACACACACACACAATGAAGTTCATACAGTTCTCCACATGTTCAAATTCAAATTATTAGTAAATTCTATTATTATTGGTAAATTGTAATTCCAGTATCATTAATCATATCATTAATTCCAGTATCGGCAAACTCCTTGTCGTTTGCATTTCATTTACAGTCATAGCAGCACAGAATGAATACAGCTTTTATGTACTTTCCTTTTTCTGTTCAAGAGACCTCAATTTAATCTACATCAAAATTGTTAAACAAAAATAAGCAATCTTTTACAACAGCTGTCTTGTTTCACTTTAAACTCCCAAGAGCTCGTGTACACTTAAGAAAAATCACTCTTTTCCAATATATTCCTTTGGGAGGGTCGAGTCTCCACCTGTCATCCATCGTTACATTTTGCAGAACTCTTGCAGGATTGTTTGCAACCATCTAAAATCCCCTACCTGGAACAGTGCCACAAACTGCTGAACTCGACTCTGGGCCATCACCACGGGTTCGGCTCGGCCCAGAAGTCGCAGGCGGCCCGGCTCGGGCACCAGAACCTCGGCGCTGGTGTCCCGTAGGAGCCTGTCCAGGAAGAGCCCACGGGCGCCGGCGAAGATACAGTGCATGTCCACTGGGTAGCGCTCCTCCTTCTGCAGCTCTGGGTCACACAGGCCCCTCACATACTCCTGGAGGACGAGGAGGAGAAAAACTGTGATGGACTGTCAGTGAACAACATCATCACCAATTAAAAGCACAAGAGCAACAACAATAATATTAGTAGCGCTCTATTTTTTTTGCAGCTCAAAGTCATACATGCTCATGGAGGAGGCAGAATAGGGGAAGGAAACCAGTAATATTAATGTATTAGAGTATCAATTTGTAATACTTCCCCCTTCACAGTGAGAGTCACAGTGCAGCGTCAGCTACAGACCAGTGCTGTAGGGCCAGTAGGGATTCAGGGTTGTATTTACTATGTGTTTGCAGTGGTGCTAATGCAGTCACTAATGTGGAGAGATCATAGTCTCGCTCACTTACGCTTTCTACGGTGTTGAGAGCAATGCAACTGCCCTGGTTTGCATAAGTGGTATGAAACTGGAGAAAGCTGTGCTCACATTTTTGTACAAGAATTGACCAACTCTTAGTTATTATGGCCCTCAGTGTCTTGCACAAGGATATTTTAGCACGGCAGGTGCTTGTTGACGGGGTGGGGGCGGCTGTTAGATGTTACATTATGAACCATACTAATACCTCCAAGTTACTCAATTCACATCAAGGATGACGTCCCTTTTGTGCCACCCACATCACCAAGCCTCTCTCTCCCCCTTTCCAAGTAACTCATTCTCTTCCACTCCCTCCCGTTTCTGTCTCTTTATCGCCTTCATACATATGAACGTGCCAAGCCCCGTGCCAAGCCCTAAACCTCCCCGCCCTTGCTGTACCTGCCCTACAATCTCCCTGTGTCCAAGTGTTGTTGAACTTCTTCGCTTTCGCCCCGCTGATACAGCAGGCCTTACATTCCTAACCATTATATCTTTAGACTCAGCTAATGTCAAATCTAAACTTTAAAAGAGTGAAGCAATTCTTGTCCAAAAAGGAAGAAAAAAAGATTTAAAAAATAAATAAATAAAAAGGGGGAAAGGGGGAACCATCTCTGAGCAGTGAAACTCATTGGGGCCTCAAGAGACTTCAACAGCTGAACTCTGGCTTGTTTCAGACTGCTAGTAAAAGTGATCTGGTAGCTAAATCAGCAGCCCAACAGGGCTCTCAGGAGTTCTACAGCACAACCATTTTAGTGACACAAGCTCCTAAAAATAAATTCATGGTACCTAGAAAAACAAAAGAGAGCACATTCAGCACAACTCAATATTCAAAGCTGAGATGGACATTTTATATTCTTTTTACAGAGCTCAAGGAGTCAAGGAATCTCCTAGCTATGGAAAATGGTTGGATGAATCAGCCTTAGGTAGGTGCTGTCACTGAGAAATGCCTTAGCGCTACCGTGTCACATTTATTTAGCATTAATGTGTAAGAAAATACTGAGAACATAAAATGACTCACCAGTGACACAGAGGCAGAGAGAAAGAGAGAGAGACATGGACAGGGACATGCGTTTTGAAATACATCTGGGTAAGGCTTGTGCAATGACACAACTGATTCAACGAGTTGGGATTTCCAGTTTCTCTGGCGCTTTGCAACATCCAAATGGAGATCATCTAGTTACTGGCACCAAAGAGAACAGATAAGGATGTGAGGCCACAGGAATTACAAACACGTTTTTCTATTAAAAAGCCCAAAGTCGGGGCGTCCTGGTGGCTCAGTGGTCTAAGGCGCATACAACATAACCGTGACGTCCTGGGTTCGAACCTGGCCCGGGACCTATGTCGCATGTCATCCCTCCTCTCTCCCTCTCTGATCTTTCCTGTCTCTCTCAGAGCAGTGTGACCGACTGGCAGAAGAACTGATCACAGGCCAAGTCTCACCCTCCAGTCGTGAGTATTTAGGAGACTACCACTAGACACTCATATGTATTGTAGTGTCCTAAATTCAGAAATCTTGTCCCTCACCACCATCTTGGCCTGGTCCTGTGGTACACACAGTAACCCAACAGAATAAGAAGACAGTTGTAGGGAGTTGGGATTTTATGGCGGAAGGAGAAAAATAAGCTCAAGGATAAGGCAAAAAAAAAAAAGGCTCAAAGTAACATTAATTATACATTCTTTAAAAACAGGAAGTAAGAAATGAGCATTTCTACACTCCTGGAGCCTTGATTAGCTAATTTGTTGCCAGTGCAATAGTGTCATTTAACAGAATTTTAATGGGAAGTTGCGTGGATTGACAATGATAATATGGAAACCCCCCTGCTTGACTTTCTTTGATGGATTCTCAAAATTTTAGCTTAAATTTCTTGAACAATTTACATTTAATAAAAGGGAAAAGTTATTTCATTTCCAATTCATCCATGACCTGACAACTTCAATTAGTTATTTTGCACATTAGTTATTAGTTATAACGGCACATTTATACAGGCAGCCGACCAGCAGACAATAAATGAGGAAGTGTTACAGCAATGACCAAGGTAGCATCAAAACTGTATGAGAAAGGCATGACTAGATCATTCACATGCTTTGGTGGCCTTTGGGGTTAAGTTTCGGAGTGTCCATCGGCCCTACAGGGCTGTATTGGAGAGCCGCACACCCATGCAAGATGTAAGTACCTCTATAGTGAAGGTCAGAATTGTTCAATATGACAGAAAATAGGATCCAGGTAAACAGGCCAGGGTGTTTTAAGGAATCAACATTGATAAAATCATATCAATACCCAAGCCCAGCTGTATCACTGATTCAACAAACACTACTCTGTAAAGATCATTGGTTTGTCAGTGATGCTTCAAAGAATATTGGGGTGCCTCAAAGATCCAAAAGTCACTTGCTTCATCTAAATTGGCTGCTTCTCCCTCTTGGCAAAGCCAAAATGTGCCAATAATAAAATGTCACATTCAGGTACGGACGCCATATGTTCCAACTCGTTGATGCTCCAGTGTGGCGGATAGTAGAAAGTTGGAGACCACAACAACAATTATGATTATTTTAAATTATGTGGTAGCCTTCCTCTTTTGGTTATGCTCATCTGCAGAAATGGGAAAACAAACACTAATAACGAGAGGAGAAAAGCTGTCATGGCAATAACTTTCCCAAACCGCAGTAAACTTCCACCTCTCTTTGTATGGTGGTGGGGTGGTACCTGATGACAAAATACCATTACCGTACAGAGTTCTCGGTTGACCGGCAGAGCTTGGAACAGCTGGTCGCAGGGGGAACGACTTGCGCACAAAGGGGAAACTCATGACACAGGATACAGAAGTGTGAAAGATATATGGGAAATCACACAGGGAAAAAAATAAATGCTAGAGATGCTGCAAACTATGGTGTAACTCAGGTCAAAGGACCTTTAAATTGACAGCTATGGTGGACCTTGCCTTCATATCTGTCAAATTGTCGTTAAATCACACTGAGGATTATTTATCCTGGCTACAAGCCTAGATTATTCTTACAACATCAGATGTCAAACTGACCTTTGATCAGTGGTTCTTAAAGTGGAGCGGTGAGGGAGCTCAAGAGTCCCCAGCAAAACTAGGAATACATTAATGTCACTATGAATTAATTCACTAGTAATTATCCCAATTAAACATACCATGTAAGAATTTCACACTCACCAATGTCAAGGCTTCATTTAAGTGTAGCTGTTATACAATTCAGTACTAAATGAACTACAAAAATCTTCCCAGATGGGTCCCTGGGACAAAATGTTATTAAGTGGTGGTCTTACGTTTTTGACCTGTTTGCTTACTGGTATCCATTGACAATAAGCAAGCCAGCTGTAATTGATGAGACAATGCTAGTAAGAGTTTGTTGCCAATCACGGGGATTGATGATACACCTGTTCACCAGTCACAAACAGCAAACCACTCGGGTATTACCGTGTGGTGAATGATTCAGCGTGGTGGTCATTTGGCCTTGTGTAACATGAGAGAGTACCATGGCTTTGTAAAAACAACCATATTCACAGTGGACTACTGGTGAATGTATGGAAGAAGCAACTGTACATGTATTATAAACATATCTCACCTTTGCCTTTGATACGTCTTCTCTGTTTCCTTTAAGCTGCAGCCATATCTGTCGTGATGTTTTGCTCCCGTGCGCCTGTCCAGTGTGGTCCAAAAGACCGATAATGGTGAAAGCTACCTTGAAAACCTGCTCTACTCGGGGCTTGGCACATTTCAGCTCGTCTTGTTTATCTTCCAGGACCGTAAACTCGTCTACGGTGGGGGCCTCTTGCTGCTGCCTCCCGACCGACGCAGGGAGCCTGCTGGTCGGCTGCTCTGGGCAGGTTAGCTCGGTGACTCGTCTCATTCCGAGGAGGGGCCGCGTTGTTGACATTCCGATTCGGAATCTAACCGTCACTGTTGACAACGGCGTTTTAATACTTTAACCTTTCGGCGTCGTCAGGACGTTTCCCCTTCTTCATCGTATCTTCCTGTCTGTACTTTACTGTCCTGCGTTGTTTTATGAGGCCACAGTATTTGCGTTTAACGACGTGAACATCAAGCTAACTCGGGTTGTGGATAAGAAGCCCCGAGCGACGTATCCGGAAAGTCCCAGTGATGGCGTCATCAAAACACGACAATTTAGTTTGTTCTTCACAGCGTGTCCATGGTGCTTATCTGTTATGATCACGTTGTGAAAAACAAAACATCTCCATCGAGTGGCCTGTATCCTTACGACACCAAAAATGTAAAGCCCTATGATGCAGTTCCTATACGATGAGACGAAGAGTCTCAAAAGCTCATGGCCACTTGGTTGGAGTAACTGATAGGCCTAGAAAGGTTCAAATAATAAAGAAAATTAGATTTGATAGCTGAAAGGTGTACAGCTTTGCCCTCTTGTGGTTGTGCACAGTCATTGCCGGTGCTTGTTGGAGTTATTTCATAACCAAATTCAATATTTATTTTCTCCACTACCCCATATCTTAATATTCATGATATGTTCTGAACTGGCATGCGCAACGTTGACGCTTGGACACTTCAGAAATCGTATTTACAGCAATGACCTGTGGGGAAGAACTTTCACTTTTCAAGAGCTGCACAGTTCAACCACAGTCTTCTCCCTACTTCCACAGTCGAGTAGAGGGGTTGGACGTTTAATACTTTGCTCAAGGGCACTCAGGCAAGTTAAGGGAGGAGACAATGCCTGAGATTCACTTTCACCACTCTTTCACCAATCATCAGCCTTCTAGTAACACATGTTTCTCTAATCTTCAGACTACTGCCTCAACCCACTACCACTTCTGTTATGCAGTAAAGGTCACAGGATTCGGTGCCTTGCTCATCGGCACGGTGCTCACCACTGACATATATCCACCTCCACACCAGAATTGTGGGGTTAGAATGAAAGTCAATGTGAAAGAAGAGGAAATAAGTTTTGTGTGCCTGACCACAGAACCCTTGGGTTGGGGGAAGAGAAGAGAGAGAGAGAGAGAGAAAAAGAGAGAGGAAGAAAGAGATAGAGCTGGGTTTGAGTACAGAGAGATATAAGCAAACAAATATACTGAGAAATGGTGAGAGACCAAGAGAGATGAACAGTAATTGCACAAACCGAGTGAGGAAGAAAAAAAGAAAAGGTGGGAGATGGAAGAATGGAGGGTAACAGAAAAATACAGAGAAACCATGAGAGATGAAAAGAAATACCTATAAGGAACAGAGAGAGAGAGAGAGGAGAAGAGCGATAGATAGACAGACAGCTAGATAGTGAGCAAACATGTAAGGCAAGAGACAGGAAGCACAGAGTGAAAATAAGAGCACAAAGAGACATCTGTTATCACCCAGCAAGGCCTTGAGATGGCGAAGAAGACAAAACAGATTCACACAGATACACACACTCCTGCCCACACACACACTTTTCACTCACGCAGGGGTTAGTAGCAATATGATCTCCAAG
Organism: Hoplostethus atlanticus; assembly: GCA_034670405.1. Classification (NCBI taxonomy): domain Eukaryota; kingdom Metazoa; phylum Chordata; class Actinopteri; order Trachichthyiformes; family Trachichthyidae; genus Hoplostethus; species Hoplostethus atlanticus. Next base: position 15,789,968 of record JAXDDX010000001.1, read on the forward strand.
GCTCTGGCAAAGGAACATTGATTCTAACCATTAGAGCGCACACGTGGACACACAATGGTGATAGCCGAGTAGGCACACAAAAACATGCCTTTATTATGTCTATATAAGGTTAGGGACACGTAATCCACCGAGGAGTAACACTCTTCATTTCATCGAGAGAGTTCTGACAGAATTTCTGCAGATCAGGAGCAGCATTTATTAAGCATTGGATGCTTAATCTACAATCAGTTTTAAATGAGAGTGAGAGGCACAATGAATGCAGATCAGAAAATGTTCTTGCTAGTACTGTAGTACCTCTGTAGGATACATGCTGCATGGGGGCCTCGTGCCATGGGGGCCTTGTGCCATGGCTGCCACTGTATCCAATTCATTGATTGAATACATACAGATGGTAGCAGACCCTTCAGACTCATCACACAGTGCAAGAAGCATCTCGACTAATGGACACCACCACACATGAGACCATCTTCCAGCCCCCTTGACATCATACCAACCAAATTAGTTTTAGAAGTTTTAGACGCAGTAGGACCTAGCTTGTTATATACTGTCAACAGCTCTTAGTCCTCTGGTGGTGTCCCTGACTATTTTAAGACCGCTTGCGTTTAGCCTCTTAAAAAACCTGGCCTTGACCCTTCCACTCTCAGTAATTATAGATCCATCTCAAAATTACCCTTCATTTCTAAAATCCTGGAAAAGGTTGTATAAAACCAGTGCTGGGGAAATAATAACATATTAGTAATTTTTCAATCTGGTTTACGCTAGCAGCACAGCACTGAAACTACCCTTCTCAGGGTTGTGAATGTTTTCTTGATGAATGCTGATGCAGGCTCAGTGCTGCCTTCGATACTATAGACCATGGTATCCTTCTAGATAGAGGCAGTGGATTAGTATTTCAGGAACCCCTCTGAATTGGTTCTCATCATACCTGACTGATAGAAATTGTTTGTGTCCATTGATGACTATTTCTCCTCATGTGGTGTGTGTTATGGAAAATCATGATGTAAGTGTGCTTTTGATATGCTTAAACTATAAATTGCAATAATATGTATGTATGTGTAGTCTTAGCCAGTGGAAAACCACTGAGCAAGGAATGTGTGTCTGTGTGTTCATTTCCTGTGGCCTGGCTGAAAGTTTGACCTAGGATCAAAGAAGGTCAAGTCGTAAAGAGTTGGGCCAGAACTCTTATCAAAGGGGAGATAACCCCTTCACGGTCGAGTGATGGGGGATGGCCTTGCATATCTTTATTCATTAGCATTTTACTATGTGTGTCTGTAGTACTAGTCATTCATGTGTATAAATGTATCTGTGAAACTGAATTCCTCAGCTCATTCTGCATACACCTCGGTGTGTGTGGTTTGAGCTCTGCTTGCAAGCATTAAAGGCCTAAGAGACGAGGGTCTCTGACGAATATTGTGTTATAGCTTTATTGAGCTGATCTCACCAACTAGACAAAGTGCAATTGACTTAAATTGCCACGGCATGTGCCACAAGGTCACCATAGCATCTCCTTTCACTGTTATGCCGATGATACCCGGCTGTCCCTCTCAGTCAAGCCGAGTGAACTAAATAAGTTGGCCTCTCTGCAGAGTTGTTTATCAGATGTCAAGGACTGAACATTTTTCTATAGAGAGTGCATCCAACCACATCTGACCTGCCCTTGGTCCATTAAATCAACATATTAAGCCTGCCTCCAAGAACAGGAGTCCTTTTTGACCCCAGCCTTAACTTTGAGCAACATACATAAAACCTTGTTCAACCACACTTTTTTCATCTCAGAAACGTCGCAAAAGTTAGATCTGTGTTGAGCCTCAGTGATACAGAGAGGATTATATATATATATACTTTTATTTCATCTCACCTTGACTACTGAGATAGAGCGCCTCCACGACTAAAGGTGACCAGGTTAAAGACTAAAGGTGACCAGGTTAAAGACTAATGATGATCGACCTAAACACTAAAGGTGACCAGGTTAAAGACTAAAGGTGACCAGGCTAAAGACTAAAGGTGACCAGGTTAAATACTAAAGGTGACCAGATTAAAGACTAATGGTGACCAGGTTAAAGACTAAAGGTGACCAGGCTAAAGACCAAAGGTGACCAGGTTAAATACTAAAGGTGACCAGATTAAAGACTAATGGTGATCGGCCCAAAGACTAAAGGTGACCAGGCTAAAGACTAATGGTGACCAGGTTAAAGACTAAAGGTGACCAGATTAAAGACTAATGGTGATCGGCCCAAAGACTAAAGGTGACCAGGCTAAAGACTAATGGTGACCAGGTTAAAGACTAAAGGTGACCAGATTAAAGACTAAAGGTGACCAGGTTAAATACTAAAGGTGACCAGATTAAAGACTAAAGGTGACCAGGCTAAAGACTAAAGGTGACCAGGTTAAATAATAAAGGTGACCAGTTTAAATACTAAAGGTGACCAGGTTAAAGACTAAAGGTGACCAGGTTAAATAATAAAGGTGACCAGGCTAAAGACTAAAGGTGACCAGTTTAAATACTAAAGGTGACCAGGCTAAAGACTAAAGGTGACCAGGTTAACTACTAATGGTGACCAGGCTAAAGACTAAAGGTGACCAGGTTAAATAATAAAGGTGACCAGGCTAAAGACTAAAGGTGACCAGGTTAAATAATAAAGGTGACCAGATTTAGGACTAAAGGTGACCAGGTTAAATAATAAAGGTGACCAGGTTAAAGACTAAAGGTGACCAGGTTAAATAATAAAGGTGACCAGGCTGAAGACTAAAGGTGACCAGGTTAAATAATAAAGGTGACCAGATTTAGGACTAAAGGTGACCAGGTTAAATAATAAAGGTGACCAGGCTAAAGACCAAAGGTGACCAGGCTAAAGACTAAAGGTGACCAGGTTAAATAATAAAGGTGACCAGGTTAAAGACTAAAGGTGACCAGGTTAAATAATAAAGGTGACCAGGCTAAAGACCAAAGGTGACCAGGCTAAAGACTAAAGGTGACCAGGTTAAATAATAAAGGTGACCAGGTTAAAGACTAAAGGTGACCAGGTTAAATAATAAAGGTGACCAGGCTAAAGACTAAAGGTGACCAGGTTAAATAATAAAGGTGACCAGGTTAAAGACTAAAGGTGACCAGGTTAAATAATAAAGGTGACCAGGCTAAAGACTAAAGGTGACCAGGTTAAATAATAAAGGTGACCAGGTTAAAGACTAAAGGTGACCAGGTTAAATAATAAAGGTGACCAGGCTAAAGACCAAAGGTGACCAGGTTAAATAATAAAGGTGACCAGGCTAAAGACTAAAGGTCACCAGGTTAAATAATAAAGGTGACCAGGTTAAAGACTAAAGGTGACCAGGTTAAATAATAAAGGTGACCAGGTTAAAGACTAAAGGTGACCAGGCTAAAGACTAAAGGTCACCAGGTTAAATAATAAAGGTGACCAGGTTAAATAATAAAGGTGACCAGATTAAAGACTAAAGGTGACCAGGCTAAAGACTAAAGGTCACCAGGTTAAATAATAAAGGTGACCAGGTTAAAGACTAAAGGTGACCAGGTTAAATAATAAAGGTGACCAGGTTAAAGACTAAAGGTGACCAGATTAAAGACTAAAGGTGACCAGGTTAAATAATAAAGGTGACCAGGTTAAAGACTAAAGGTGACCAGTTTAAATAATAAAGGTGACCAGGCTAAAGACCAAAGGTGACCAGGTTAAATAATAAAGGTGACCAGGTTAAATAATAAAGGTGACCAGGTTAAAGACAAAGGTGACCAGGTTAAATAATAAAGGTGACCAGGCTAAAGACCAAAGGTGACCAGGTTAAAGACAAAGGTGACCAGGTTAAATAATAAAGGTCACCAGGCTAAAGACCAAAGGTCACCAGGCTTCTGCCGTCGGGGTCCTAGACTTTGGAATGCCCTGCCTGCTGTGCTCAGACGGAGTCAGTATCATCTTTTAAATCACTTCTTAAAACATACTTTTATCGGAAGACCTTTCTGTGATATTTGCCTTTTACTTATTTTATCCTTATTGCTTTGTCTGATATTGAATTATTCCTTTGATTTTATCCGTTTGACTTTTACTGTTTCGTACCTCATTGTTCTTTCTGTCTTATTAATCTTATCCTGTCTTATTTATCCCATTGATCTTTGTCATTGTGGACTTTTATTTTTCTTGGTTGTGAAGCACTTCGTAACCTTGTTTTGAAAAGTGCTATATAAATAAAGATTATTATTATCATTATTATTACTCTAATATGCTGAATCTGCTGTGTATTGAAGTGGATTTGAAAGACTGGTCTTTCATTTGGGAAGCAGCAGTGGGTAGGGAGGGTCTTAGTGGCACCACTTTGCAGAACTGGAGAGCTGAATGGGAGCAAGTTGAATGCTTTAATCACAAAGGACATGTTGAACTGAACTGATATCAACTGAATTTGATAACCTTATTACTGAATCTAGCCTAGATATATCTTCAGTTATTATAATACATTAGCAGAAATGACTTGAAATAAATGTTTAAAATGATTACTACTTTTTACTGCTTTTTTATGATGTTTGAGTAATTGAGAGCTCGACTGTCAGCTCCCACATTATTAGGTGTACACAACTACTCTAGGAGCTGTTAAGATACATAGCCTTGTTGAGGAACAGTACCTGTGTGTAGATCTGTCTAGGTATGGTTGCTGACCCATAGATCACTTCTGCAAGGCTCAGAATCTGATTCTGATTCTGATTCTGAAAACATCATCCAAGATCTTGAACAGAATACTGACAATCAAAGGTGTTAAAAGGTGATCAGAGCTGAAGCTGTTCGCACAGGCAGAGGATCAGTTCCACCTCCAAGAAAGCTGTCGATCCCTCTGTATAATCGAGAACGTGTCTGTATTTGAGCTTCAAGGTGACAAAGGTGGAGAGGCTGTGAGCAGAGCTTTGTCTCACATGGAGACGACACTCACTGGGGAACCAGAGAAGATCAAACTGTGTATTATAATGTAACAATATACAGTGGTTCGACACACCAACACACATCTCAGAGGTGAGATGTGTGTTTAGGTATCCTAAAAATGGGACCTGGATTTTAGATTCTCTTAAGGTAGTAGTGGAAGCACATGCAGATACTCGTCTTGAAAGAAAAGCCCCGGAAAGTAGGAGTGTTTGTGGATTATGGAAAGGGCGAGGCCTCCTTTTATGACGTGGATACTGCTTCTAAAATCTATACTTTCACTAGCTGCACTTTCAAATCTACTTCAAGTGTATACATCTTGTTTCAAACCCACTGATAATCTGCCCCTTCAATACTGAATGATCGTCATGTTGACCGATGACCTTTTTCTGACCATTCAGATTGGACGTCAGCTCAGAGTTAGTCAGGGTTGTGAGGCGGTGGGTACTTCAAATTACAAAATTAAAGGGCTAGATCTTTCATCGTGGAAGTTTCCTCTGGTTGGAAATTAATCAATGTTTACATTTACAGAAAAGCTTCCATCTGTTAGTTATGAGGTATCTACTGTATGAATAGTAGTGCAACAACAGCCAATTTATATTTCATTTTTATAGACAACACACAACACTCCCAACCTGAGATCCTCACTAGGATGGTCAGGCAGTGCAATTGATGTAGAGAGTGAGCAAAATCATCCATATAAGCTGTCAGAGTTCAGAGATGTCCCAAAATGCTCATATGAAGCCTGTTTAATATGGACACCTTTGCTATGTATACAATTAAAAGCCAATCCAAAGTCAGCATTAACTGCTGGTAACTCCATGTCTCTAAACAATTATGAGTTGCTAAACCTCGACAGATGACAAAGCAAGCAGATAGCAAGCTAATATTGAGCCTTGATGTGATAAGATACAGACATACTGCAGATACTCTGGATTTGTTTTGAACTGTATTGCAGCTGGCAACGAATTAACTGACTGAAATGGTTAACAGCATGCAATCTATGCTCCTTTAAAGGTGCCCTATGTGTAGTATTTTGTGTTTCTCAAAATTAAGACCATATTTCCCATAAACCCTGTTGCACCCCATCACAAAGATGTTATTTGCTCCCCCCACCCTCCCTAGTATCATTCCGGGTGCGTTTCTGAAGCAATCTCACTTTGTGCCATAAAGCAATCCAGCAGATTTCCCCGTGAAATGTGATCTAGTGGCACACTAGGACAGAGGCTGCCAATCTTCTCAGATTATGCTAATGTTTATGCTAATGTATGAAAATGAACATTTTTGTTTCATGAGATATATATATATATATATTTTTTACCATGCACAGGATTTGATGTAACAGCCCATTTGTAAACTAGGGTGACTGCTGTACAGAAGGAATCAGGCTAAGATGTTAGAGGAGAGGGGGGATGAATGGGTTTTCCAGAAGGTTAAACAGTAAATTCTATCGTCCTGTACCACGCCATCCTCTGTATCTCTCAGCTCAGAATAAGACTGAACTCACTGACACTACACTGACAGTTGTGGCACTTCAAAGGGAAAAGTCAATCTGAGAGCAGGCACAGATCCTAGCACAGATCACACATAGGCAGGACTGAAACAAAATGGACACTTTTAATTTATTTCTCAAACACCTCAAATTTACGCTCAGAAATCAAACGTGCAAGGCGGACCTTCAGCAGCCTTGCTGGACACTCTCCGGATGGTCTCTCCCCCTGTGGATTGTAGATTCAATCAGCTCCCACCTGGCTGATTAGTAACGCCCCTCAGCTGGGGCAAGATGGCCGACTGGCTGTTGTCAGCTGGGGAATGTAGTCCTTTTCCCCAATTTCTCTGCAGCAGGTACCCCAGGCTGCCACACAGTGCACCTACACTTAAGCTTTCACCTAGCACACAATTTCTCACCCAACAGTTTCCAACCTCACCATCAATCAAACTTTATGCTAACGGGACATCTGCCCCAGTTAGCTTGAAGTGGCTTACTAAGCCGTTCAGAAACCACATTGTATCAGCAAACATGACTCAAATATGTATAGAGAATTACACCAGCTGCCATGGAGACCTGCCTAGGGTGTCTCCCTGCCTTCTACCCACTGTCTGCCGGGATAGGCTCCAGACCCCCGATACCCTGAAAAGAATTAAGCAGTCAAGTGATAGTAAATTCTGGCAGTAGCTGGTGAGCCTGCAAATTCTTCTCTCCAGCCAATGAACCAAAATGATGACGAAGCCAGCTGGTATCAATCTGGCTGGGGGAGGTGAATGAGTCCCCTCCTTGAAACAACTACTGCCGAGGTACTCTTGAGCAAGGCACTTAAGCCCCAACAGATCCGGGTGTGAAGGTGGGTAACTCCATGTGTGCTCAGTCACCGCTCTATACATAAATAAAGGTTTTAAAAGGAGGTTCTTCGACCTTTTTAGCACATTACCTAGAGAAAACAAATTGGTTTCTCTCCCTGGGGCCCAGGCTAATGAAAAATATATTGTCTATAAATAAATAAAATATGAATTTAGACAAGGAACCGTATACATTTTAGGTCTTCAGATGAACGATGCCTTTAGATCTGAGTGTTGTGTACATTCATAGTGAAGGACAGCTGACGGCGTGTCAGGTGATGCATAACAGCCTCGCTCCAGATGAGTTGGAATTACTGTTACAGCTGCACAAGTACACAAATGTTCCAAACATAATCTTATGGTTCTTTCATCTGTGGGATTCAAATGCATTATTTATCATACATTTATTATTCTTGTTATGGCCTGACTCACATCACACCAGGCTAGTGACCTATTGTCGGTACAAACCCATAGTTTCATCTGCAGTGTCTTGAATTTACTCAACAGCCACTGGATGGCGCTCTAAGCCTCAGAATGGCAAATTGACAAGGAGCCCTTTTCTCTCCGTGCTCCCTGATGACAGAGAGTAATATCGACTAAAAGATGTTACAAATCAATATTTTTCATTATTTGAAGTCCAGGCGCACAGAGCGGAGGAATATCATCTTTATTAAAGTTCATTGTGGTGTAGAAGTATTGTGTGGAGAGAGAGAGGGGCGAGCAAGAGAGAGAGGTGACAGCTATATCCACTCTTCTACTGTACTATATTGCTTAGTTTTATTGTAATTTTGGCAATGTTGTCTTGTGCTGTGGTGTGTTGCATTGTTCTGTCAGCGGCGTTGTGGAGGGTATACACAGGTGTACAGAGGCAGAGAAAAACTGTCTGGGCAGAACACATCATATTATCATTAATACATTACATATCAGGCTTTTTGCCAGATGGATGGTGGTGACAAAGTTGACTCGTCCGTACAACCCTATACCAACCCTTTCCTCTGGACTGACAGACAAAAATGGCAAAAAAAAAGAGCTTTATTCTTAATGCATCCTAATTCAAAATACAGGAAAATACAGCAAATGTTTTACAGTCTCAAAACACACACACACGCACACACAAATGCACATGGCAAAACTGGACTGTGTGTGTGTGTGTGTGTCTATGAACAGCTGTGACTGGCCACCTGTGAGGTGAGAGGGAGGCTGACCTGTGACACATGCTCCTCTTTACTACCACATGGCTGGACACAAAGGGTGTGTGTGTGAGAGAGAGAGAGAGAGAGAGAGAGAGAGAGAGAGAGAGAGAGAGAGAGAGAGAGAGAGAGAGAGAGAGAGAGAGAGAGAGAGAGAGAGAGAGAGAGAGAGAGAGAGAGAGAGAGAGAGAGAGAGAGAGACCATTTTGGGGACCACTTAATTAGAACAGTCACGCTACATGGAACAAACATCCAACAGAAATTGTGCATTTTTTTGTAGAAATAGTTTGAATGTCTAAAAGAAAACACAAATTCCTGTAGGGCAGAATCAAGCTGATTTTTTAAATAATTAATGTTCAAAAAAAGATGACAAAAATTCTGGTCACACTTGAAAACGAGCCCCCCCCCTCAACCCCAAATTCTAACCCAAGACACGAACCCTGAAACAGAGCCCTCAGCCAGCTGGTATGGAGGTTATATGAATCAACCAATCGGCAGTACTAACCCGTCTCACACCAACACCGCTTCCAAATAACATATCAGAATCAACCCAATCAGATCGAAAATATGAATATCACTGAGCCCTAAAAATCAGACTAAAAAAACGAGCATCTCTCTACCGTCAGGCTCAGTGAGTCCAGCCGCCGAGAAAAGAGGAAAGAATGAAGGGGTCACTGCATCACAGATGAAGCAGAGAATGAGGCGCGCTTTCTCTTTCACACGTGATGAGAAAAGAAACCATGTCACATTTCTGCTTGGGGGGGAAATATGTGTGCTTCTGTCGCTAATCAGCAAACCAACTACCGATTGGTCAACAACAATTAGTAGCTTGGTATTAACAGGATTATCACACCGTTATGCCGTAAACCACTTTAGAGAAAACTTCTTTTGACAATCATGCCAGTAAGACATCTTTGAATTTGACAGAGAGAGGGGCAGAAAGAAGAGAGAAAGAGAGAGAGAGGGAAAAATTATGACAAAAAGAGGCATAAGGCAAGAGAGAGGAAGAGCGCACACACACACACACGCACACACACACACACGTACACACACGCACACACACACACACACATGTACACACAACCACACCCCGCCCACTTAACAAATTTATTTATGTACAGCTCAGCTAAAGCCTCCCACCCCCTCCAAACAGACACACACACAGCTCCTCCCTCCCGCCTCCTCTCTCTTCTCCCCTCTCTCTTGCGCTCTCTCTCTCTCTCTCTCTCTCTCTCTCTCTCTCTCTCTCTCTCTCTCTCTTACAGGTCACGGGGGATAGTGAAGAGATAAATATCGCTGGCAATAAAAAGGCCTGCATCATGAATAATAAACCAGTTATAATCTCGACCGATGATTTATACATCTACGGGGTCTGATGGCTGCACACACACACACACACACACACACACACACACACACACACACACACACACACACACACACACACACACACACACGGCAAGCACTGTTAAACTGAGATGAATGGTGATGCAGAACGTGGGACTGGTGTTGGACACACACTGAAAAAGTCACTTATGCATAAACCCTACACACACCCACACGTGCTAAGAAGCACACATAGACACAGAAACACACACACACACACACACACACTCACACACACAGACACGCACACACACACACACACACACACACACACACACACACACAGGTTGGATGGCGGGGCAAGAGAGGCCCGGAAGAGAGAGAAGAAAGAAACTTCAGAGAAAGAGAATATGGCTGCTGCGGTTTCCGTTGGCAGCCATATTGGTTGTTGCTACTGTAAAGTATCGTTTATGATGCTCTCCCAGCATCCCTCTACATCCCTATTCACATGGGGCTTGTATTATGTGGGAACCTCGTGTAACTGATAAATTACCCCCTGCGTTTATTGCAGCTCACTCGCACAGGATAAAGCCAAGTGTGAAATTTGCTAAAATGTACCAGCGCCCCGGTACCGACTGTTCTAATTCAACTAAAGAAGTAAATAGGGCACTAAAGTGGATATTAAGCAATAGTTGTTGATGGGACTGTAAATGGAGAGAAAGGTAAAACTATCTTACCTAATATTTCCATGCACCTAATCCATCTTGTTATCTTATTTTTGCGATTTTACCTTGCTCCTCCGACGCATCGTCTCCATGTTGAGTTGCAGCAGTTGGACTTGAGGTTTGTGCTGAAAATGCTCAAAACCTTCCTGCATTCATGGTGTTTGTCTGAGCAGAACCTTTTGTGTGTGTTTTCTCGACCTGTCAGTATCTCAGGAACATCTGAACAAGCACACGTCACTTACGGACAAGCTAAGCAAATATCTTTTGTTTAGATTAGACAGACCAACAACCTAAAAACCTCACCTTAGTTGTAGTTTTGCTGAGAATTGATTCGTGGTGAATGAGAGTCTAACTGCTTGCTTTCCACCTTTATACGTATCTATGGCAACTTTAAGGTCAAATCATTTAAAAACATACGGACGAGGATGAACGGCAACCTGTACACACCAGAGTGGTGCATCTTCCTATGGAGACTATCTCCGTTGACGTTTAGCTTGGCACAAAGCAGGCTGTTCACAAAGACCCAGGTGTGCCAAAGACGCTTATCCATTAGGTTGGCAGACGGCCATACATCTTGAAAATGGGTTGAATGCCCCGAGCGTAATGTCACTTAATGCCCCCTGTAATGTCACTTAATGCAAAATCTATGTTGCATTATACTGCCTTTATGCTTCCAGTTGCACAGGAAGAGATCTATCAGTGGATGAATGGCACTAGCGGAAGGAGCATGGGTTGCATGCATACATACGTTGAATAATTTAGGTCCACACAAATTTACATTAATGCAGGATGTAACATGGGCACACACACACACACACACACACACACACACACACACACACACACATTACGCTTATTACACTTTGATCTTCACCAATATACTGCTAGGCCCATGCCGTTGCCTTTTCTCTAATATGACTAAGGCCAATATTTCTCTTACAATTGTTCTGTCTGGCTAAGTGGGGGTGGGAAATATCTTGATTCAAGCCTATAATAAACCACACACACACACACACACACACACACACAGCAGCCCTCCACACATTACACAGTGTATACAATGGTGGTCTTCACACATTTTCTAGGCCTGCAATATTCAGACCATGTTTCTCTAAACTCTCCAGTGCAGCCTGTACAAATGAAACTCCTTGAGACACCTTTTAAACCATGTGACACTGATTTTCATTGAAGTCAATCAACTTTATTGTCCATTAAAGACAGGGTTTACGATAAAAACACATAATGACAAAAACACAACGAAAACAATAAAACACTTAACAACTAACCACAGCATGTAACACAGACAAACATGAGCTGATACGACGCGACAGGGAGTAAATAGCTCAATATAATATAATAAAAGGTTGATCAGCAGTGCAAAATACAAAGTACTCAGACAGGCATTAGATGCTACATCATTTTATGTGCAACTTAAATCTAACGCAGTAGTGAAAATGAGTCCCTGGTTGTTTTAGTCTTAAGTTTAGCTTAAGGCTCAAACCGCTCTAAGACGGAGACCGGGACGGGTATGAACATCAGATCATCGGTTAGTACAGGTTTGTTACTGTTCGTTTTCAGATACTCAAGCTCACTTTCTCTCTCGCTTTTCGTTTGTATTTTGAAAACGGATGGTGCACACAGTAGTTCTTTAGGTGAAGAGGAGTCTTCAAGAAAGCCTTCAAAGCAAAGACTAACGTACAGTGTCGACATGCGTCAAGGTGGCCAGAATAAAAAGTAGGACCCAAATAAAAATAAAACCCATAAATAATACCCTGATTGATGAATATACGTTGCTATATACAATGTTACAAAGTACATTTTAATCCATAGCTATCACAGTTGTGACTATAACTGTTCCTAAAGACTAGACTAGAATTTGTGGTACCAAAAGTGACAAATTTGATGCAGAATGTCCTTCCAGTCTTATTCTAACTATCTCTGGCCGGCTTGATGCAGTTGCTCTAGCATTTGAAAATAAAACATCCCAGGGCAGAAGACAGCAGAGCATATTCCCAGTAAATGTAAGTCAGAGCGTTAGTGGTTCACGTATTGGAGTCAATTCCAGTTGTTGGAATCGGCTCCTCGACTCCTAACCAACGAGTTAAACCATTTGATGCACGGCCAGGTAACTCTTCCATGAGGGAATAAAGTTAATTCACTCAAATGAAAGGTCAAGTATGGTATGCCTCTTGACCAACTAACTATTTTACATTTTACACAGACAAAAAAACAGTGTTCGGAAGATACCGAGAGTTCGAGCCCGGGTCTCCAGCTTGTTGGAGTCCAGGAAGTGACTCTCTACCATTACTCAGCGTTAGCATTGGTGCTCGTAGCGTAACAAACGTTTAGAGGCAATATTTTTATTATGACACTGCAGATCTCTCTACTAGCATTGAGCTATCTTAAGCTAATGCTAGCTAATCTGCTGCAGCAGTAAATAGGGATGTGAGAGTCTAGTCTCTCGTGGTCGGCTACTTTGCGTGGCCTAAACAAATATTTACATATTTACAAAGGCTAAAGCAGATCATGGACAAAAAGCATGTACAGACGCATCACTTTCTGCTCTCTGTGTTCCTGATCGGTTGCACATCTAGTCGAAGTTAGTTGGCTTCTGCCACAGCTTGCACAAATGTTGACATCGCTCTTTCCAACTTTCTTCCCAGAAAAGTAGCTGCTCAAAAAAAAATCGCTAGAAGGCACCAGATGCACGCTTGGCTTTAATATTGACACAAGTATTACGGAAAGCAGCAGCTGGAGGACGAAGCAATGCGAGAGAGAGAGAGAGAGAGAGAGAGAGAGAGAGAGAGAGAGAGAGAGCAAGGAGAGTTTTATAAATGGTGGCCGTTTGACCGCTACATGGTTAGCTGATTTCAATGACATATCACAACATTTTAAAAACAAAGTCAGTCTGATTACAGTGAAAATGAAAATTAGTTTTTAATAACATAATTAGTTTATATTTCTATCAGCTGGCATAATGATGACAACACACTGGCATTGTTTGTTTCTTCCAGTATGTCTATGAATTGATTCATCATCATCATCATCATCATCATCATCATCATCAGAGGGGACTATGGATTGGGTCATGTCTGCCTGCCTGTCCATCAACCTCGGTATGTCAGGTGATATGTCAGACACTGGTACAATTTTGGCTAAACTTGGACGGGATGCCGAGTACGGACCAGAAAGTAAATGTTGAAAGTCAGAAGTTTCAGCACCTGGCGTGGCGTCATCACCAATCACCAATCAATCCTATCAAACCCCTGCAGATATATTATGGTCATTTTCTTTCATGGAGCAGTGGCAATATAACCTACTGCACCTATAAAAAGGTTTATTTTCACGAGGAAACCCAAATGCTGCTGTCCCTTTTACTAAAACCAGTGACATTCTTTGAAACAACTTTTGCGATGCTAAAACTCTCAATATCACCAACAGAAATCCAATCAAGGCAGGACAGCTGCTCTACGAGGCAATTGTACTCTTCTTGCCAATTCATTGGTTGGGGGATTTCTTTTTTTAAATAAAGACACATGCCATTTTGAGTTGGTTGGTTTTTGCTGAAGCTGTTGCTACAGATTCCAATCTCTGCGTGTTATTAGGATTGTTCACTATGAAACACAATTTGGTTGTTTTTGTGACCAGGTCGCATTTTCATGTAACTTACTATCACGTATCTTCAAAGTTGATGAGGTGGATTTACTTGGTTTTAATCCGGTGAACATGATAGATATTACTACTGTACAATATCTAATTCTACATGTTGAACCTGCATTCAACAGGGTTTCAGGATGCCGTTCCTTCGATGGTGGATGTTTTACTGTGATGCCTCTGGTGTTAAAATAGGTCAATAATGTAAATTCTATTATTACAAATAATACAAACTGTATTTCGCAATAGTCACGGTAGAATCATGTCTTAAGCTGTGGTGAAATTGACACCTTCTTTTCATTCCCACCCACTCCTGGCCTTTATTCTGCCTTTCTTGCGTCTCCTGTCCTTTTTCTCCTCCTCTCCTCTTCCTCTTCTCCCTCTTATCTTCCTCCTCCTCACAAGCTTAGCCCGGTAGTGTCGCCATCCAACCTTCCGGGAACACGTTTTTTTTTCTAACACAAAGCGAGACAGACAAGAGATGTGTGTGTACTGTCGGGAGAATAAGAGAGAGATAGAAAGAAACAAAGAGGAGATGGACGGAAGAAGGAGAGAAGAAACAGGGAAAGGGAGATACAGAGTAAAAGAGAGAAAGAGAAGAAGAGGAGAAAAAAAGGAGGCCGGAGAGTGAGAGAGACTAGAGGATGAGTGGAACAGATGTTAGCATTTAAAAACTACAGAGGCATTGGACACCAGATGGAGAGCGATAAGAGCTAGGTGGGACACACACACACACACACACACACACACACACACTCACACACACACATGCACCTCACCCCCCCCCAACCTCATCTTTTCTTCATGTCTTTTAATGGCTGTGTGTGCAAAATAACTCAACTACACTGAGTTAAATTCCCCTCTACCTCTTCTCCTCTTCACTTCTTTGTTTTGTCTTCCTCCCTTCATGCTGAGTTCTCTACAGGCCAGTGGCAGGAGGCAGGCTTACTCCCTCCTCCTCCTCCTCCTCCTCCTCCCCCCTCTCTTCATCCCTCCCCTCATCCTCCCCTACTCTTTCTCTCTTCCCTCCTCTTCCTCGGTCTCACCCTCCTCCTTTTCTTACTCTTACTCCTCCTTCTTCTTCTTCTTCTTCCTCCACCACATCTACGTGCCCCCCCCAGCTTCCTTCTCATCCCTTTCCCTCTCTCCTCTCCTCCTTCCCTCCCACTGGGTCCTCCATCGCAGACATGCCTGTTCGATGCTACAGCCCATTTAGGGCCCTGCTGCCGTAGCCACCAGGTAATTGGAGCTGGAGCCAGAACCAGCACAGAGCACATGGGTTGGGTTGGGGTGGGGTGTGTGTGTGTGTGTGTGTGTGTGTGTGTGTGTGTGTGTGGGGGGGGGGGGGAGCGATGAAGCAACAGAGATGTGTGTGTGTGTGTGTCTGAGCACCTCAAGGCTGCCGCGGTGTGCCGGTGTGGTCAGCAGAGGGACGCTAAGGTATCAAGGGGAGAAAGCATCGAACATCAGTCAATAACTGCAGACACGTGTGTTTGGGCCAGAGAAATCACACTGACAGGAAAGTGAGAAAGTAGCACGCTAACGCCAATAGCTGGTTTCACATCCATACATCATCACCCCGTTCACGTGGAGAAATTGGGGTATGATTACCATCGCTGAGAAGACTGGCAGCTTCTACCACATTTGGAGGGAAACCCCGCTGTATTGTTTCACAGCACAAAGGGAGATCGCTTGCTACCTGCAAATATTTCCCAAGCCAAGATCGGAGACGTCAAAGATATTTATGGTTACTTTGGGGGCAATCTGCTCCTGCCCTTCGCCTGACAGGCATTACCCCGGGCCCCAACTGGTCACCCTGTGGGTGGGGAGCCCACAAAGCAGCAGCCCCATTCTGCCTCTTGGTCTTTGGCCTGGCTCCAGGAGAGGGTCCCGGTGTCCCTGTTGTGGACGAGGCTTCCTTCAATTTTTTTCCGAACTGTCATAGGGGCCATCTTGAATCACCTGGCTGACAATAAAAAATATATTTTGAATGAATGTCATCTACATGTACAAATACAGCTTTTGGCCAATTTTTGTATATTTGGAAACATATCTAATCATATCCTGCAATATATGTGAAATGAAATATCTCAAGCCAAACTTCTTCTTGTTTTTAAAAAGTATAAGGCATCAATAAAATACAAATCCAGTCAGAGATTCAGGGGATTCCATTCTTTTCTTGAATTCTTGAAGATGAAAAGCTCCCATAACTTTTTTTGCGAGTGATGTGAACAAAATCAAATCAAGTGTAATGGAGGTCTTTGTGGAAAGTACATGTGAAAGCACATTTTTTCCCACTGATGATTAGAAACCTACGCTGTCTACTTCCCTCCTCCCCTCCCCTCTCAGATCCAGATTCATGATCCAACTTCCACTCTTTCCCACAGCTCACAATAACACAAAATAAACAGCAGCAAGCATGAATACAGCGATAACTCATCTAGACAATTCAGACGCCACATGTTCCGTTTCTCCTCCATACTTTGTCTCCGTCATCTCCTCTCCCTCCATTTATCTCATCTGCACCTCATCTCTATCTCCCCCTTTCCTCCTTCCTCTCCTCCTCCTTTATCTTTTTCTCCCTAACCCTTCCATCCCTCTCTGTCTCTCCCTCTTCAGCTCAGTAGGGGAGAGCAGCATTTGAAGTTCATTAAGTAAAGACCTACAGAGCTCTGTGGAGTGTGTGTGTGTGTGAGTGTGTGTGTGTGTGTGTGTGTGTGTGTCTGGTCCCTCATATGCATTAAGAATTTGTAACATATAACTCCTGTTATATGAACATATCTACTTCAACACAGCCATAGAGAGAGAGATGTGTGTGTGTGTGTGTGTGTGTGTGTGTGTGTGTGTGTGTGTGCACTAGGCAGAGTACCCTGAAAATGTTGAATTGAAAAGATTCAACAATGAAAAATAATGTATTAATGTTGACATTTGAAAGTAATTGATTACTGATCACTGATTTGCCCATGGACAAATCTGAAGTGTCTTTGGTGACGGACCTTTCATCCTTTGCACTCTGACCTCTGACCCCTGAGGTTGTATCTGACTGTTCAGTATTGCCATCTAGATCAATAGATTGGGTAATAGGGTCCATTTTCTTTTTGCATAGCTTTGTTGAATACTGAATTCTGATTGGTCAATGAACGCATTTGAGGTCTGTTATTTCTGCTGATTTCTAATCAAATTGACTAATGACAACTTAATACTACCTAAAAATGTAACATTTCTCCAATATTACCTTTAATGGTGACAGCCTGAATGGCAATCTTAATGGATTGTTTACGTTGCTTTAGTTGCTACAGTGTAGCCGTGGATGCTAGCTACAGACGTTTCTATGGTTACAGTTCTGCTACAGTGTCTTCGATAAGTAGTCGTGTAATGAGCGGGAAAATGTAGAAGGAGCCGATAGCGACCGTCGCTCTGTACGTTATCCCCCCTAACGGCCTCTAGGGGGAACTCTTGAGTGTGTTACTATGCTCTTCATATGAAACACTGCACATCCACATTATACACATGGATGGACAGGACCTCACATCCAGTGGAGGGAGGAAGGGAACAGCTACTGGTACAACGTCTGAGGATGTATCAATACATAGAGACAAAAAACTGTCCTGCGATGGAGGAAGAGCTGACGACTTGATTTTGGACTGATGCAAATAAAAATCCTACACTTTTGAGCACTTTTGAACAGCAACTACAAGGCATGGAGAGAAATGACGACACATGTGATCTCTACAATTAAACTGCAGGTAGAGATCTACAGTCGAAACAAACACCAAAACCAACCATCTGTCCACTCACATTGTTTCATCTCACCACTTCACGCCCCCTCCCTCACTCTGCTTCGTTTTCATTTGAGGATCTATCTGTCTGTATATGAATGTGTGTGCGTGTGTGTGTGTGTGTGTGTGTGTGTCCCTCAGTATTTATGTGTGTTGGCGTGTGTGTGTGTGTGTGTGTGTGCTTGTGTGTGCCTAACAGTGGGGGAGGGGCCAGGTGAGAAGCTAAGCTGACAGAGATGGACCGCCTCGCTTACCTGAGACGACAGTTCCATCGTTAATGATGTTATGCACATCCGGGGGGCCATACACACAGACACACACACACACACACTCACACGCACACACACACACACGCACACACACACACGCACACACACACACACATATGCTCATGAACACTGGAGATGGCAAACTAACACAAAGACAAATAAATACACATATCATATATGTGCACGCACACACAGATGGACACACACACACACACACACACACACACACACACGGCCCCAGGATTTGGATCTCCAATTAATAACTTGGCAAAGAGGCGAGAACCCCCTCCACTTCAGAAGGTTGATTTACACAGTAATCACACATACATTACAAAGGCATCCTGCAGACACACACACACACACACACACACACACACACACACACACACACACACACACACACACTCAGCTGCCAGCTGTGTGTAAATAAGAAAGAAAGAGAGGGAGGGTCAGAGAGACAGAGAGAGAGAGAGAGAAAGAGAGAGAGAGAGAGAGAGAGTGTGCAAAATCATCTCAGATAGAGATGTTAAAGACAAAGAAGGGAAGGTAAGAGAGAGGTAAAGAGAGAGGAAAATAGAGAGGAGAAGAGAGAGGTAAAGAGAGAGGTAAAGAGAGAGGAAAATAGAGAGGAGAAGAGAGAGGTAAAGGGAGAGGTAAAGAGAGAGGAAAATAGAGAGAAGAGAGAGGTAAAGGGAGAGGTAAAGAGAGAGGTAAAGAGAGAGGAAAATGGAGAGGAGAAGAGAGAGGTAAAAGGAGAGGTAAAGAGAGAGGAAAATAGAGAGGTAAAGAGAGAGGTAAAGAGAGAGGAAAATAGAGAGGAGAAGAGAGAGGTAAAGGGAGAGGTAAAGAGAGAGGAAAATAGAGAGAAGAGAGAGGTAAAGGGAGAGGTAAAGAGAGAGGTAAAGAGAGAGGAAAATGGAGAGGAGAAGAGAGAGGTAAAGAGAGAGGAGAAGAGAGAGGTAAAGAGAGAGGTAAAGAGAGAGGTAAAGAGCAGCCAAGGGGAAAGAATGGAGAGATTTGTTACTCTAACGTGAGATTTCTCTCAGCGTCTGTGTCTGCTGTCCACTCACAAGACAACACTTTGTGTACATTTTACCCTGGAGAGGAGACCCCAGATCAAAATATGCCAAATCATCAAAATTTCATTTCTCAAGCGAGACATTTGTTTTGTGTTGATGGCAATGGACGTCTCCAGCTGACCAGGGCCTCCAATTTTTGTGCGCGTTCCACAAAGCAGGAATATTTTGCGACCTTTCTCTGGGAGGGTGCAGGATCTCAAGGGAAGGGCTCACAGGCACAATACACTGAGCTTCTGAGAGATCGGTCTGTTGGTCAACTCACCTGTTGAGCGATGAGGACACAGACACCAACATCATCCACGTGTACCCGGTAGATCATTCACTCTGCTACACCATGCTAACACTGGCTATCACTATGTTGAGGATAATAGGCGGCTAGCATTGTCCAATGTAAGAAGACCTATGGATACGTATTTCATCCATACGTTGTGTATGGATACGTCTCGAGGTCAGTGTCCTCAGGTCTAATCACGTATCTCTCTATTGTCAGTCTGAGGTTGACATTTTAAGCTTATAAGCAAAGCTAAGGTCAATTCCTGTGTGCAGTTTCTATAGCCACTTCTATAGACTTAATCTTGACAGGAAGATAAATGAGCATTCTTTATATATCCTTTATGTTTTGATATGTATGTATCCCTACAAAATATTACATTTTAATGGAGCCTGACAAAAGGCCATTTCCCTTCATTTCATAGCAAATGGGATGGGATGATGACATGATCCTTTCTCATGAAAATGAAAATAATAAAAATAATTGCTGCAATGTTTAACCAATGATCCAGATATTTTGCTGTATGTTAGAACTTTGCAAATTAAAATCTGAAAGCATGAAATCAGGAAGAGCAGGACAACAGACAAAACCTGCAGGTCCATGACAAAAAAATTTGGCTGCACATTAGCAATACTTAGTGAAGATGAGCTGTGATGCTAATCTTAGCGCGATCTACAATTATTATTGTCACGTTTCCACTGTCCTCTTTCTGCAACAACTCAACCCTCTCGCTTTCATAGATTACCTTTGTCCACCGTCCATTTCAGAGCGGGACTTCTCCTTGAGCTAGACTTTAGTTTTCTGGTTAAAAAAAGGTCTATTTCTGTAGCGATCCTTTCAGTAATGTTGTCAGACCCTTGTCAGACACACGAATAACAATCTGAGCCTGTCAGTGGCAAAATCAAGCACTTTTAGTGGACGTACTTTGATCGCGCGCACTTGCCCCAACAGATTACGTTGTAGCCATTGAGCCCGTTTCGCGACTGCCGACTGAGCCGATCTACCGGAGCAATTCCGAAACTTTGTGGACCTATTTTGCGGTATAAATGGCGATTTTGTAGATATAGAGCCCAGGTTTAAAAATACCGGAATTCTCCTTTAACGCCCGTGATTTTGGAAGGAGGTGTCCACATACTTTTGGCCATGTAGTGTATAACCTTGTAGATGGACCCCCACAGTTGGTGCTGTGCTTGCGTTGCTGCTCACACACCCTCTCTCAGCTTCCTGTTTCATCTCACCGTTTCACTCCTCATCCCTCCGTCTGCTTTGATCCGCTCCCACTCCTCTACTTCTATTCATCCCCCACAACGTTCTCACGTTCGGCGGCCCGTTATTACTTTCTCTGTTTGTTTAACACATTTTCTCCACCTCCCCCGCCACCTCTTTCTCTCTCTCTCTCTCTCGTTCCCTTTCTACTCTCTCTGCCTCCCCCCCTCCTCCTTGTCTTTTCCGTCACACATCTGTTCTTCACCCACACCCGTCACATCTCTTCTCTCCATGCTTTTCCACTCCTCCCCCTCCATTTCCCATTTCCCCCTGTTCCTCACGGATTTCATATTTTTCAAAGTCAAATAGCAGCGACTGGCATGGCAAATAGGACAGTGACACTGGCGGGTCGGCGTCTTACATCGAAAAACCACGGCCACCGAGATGCAGACAAGAGAGGGACAGGCAAAACAAACTGGATACTGAATCGATCTCCCCCCCCTGCTTTTTCCCTCTTTCTTCCTCTCTCTTCTCTTCTCTAACAGTGGGAGATCAGGTGCTGGAGCTGGGAGGTGCTTTAATTGCATGGTTGAAAGAGAAGAGAAGGGAATTCGGGCGTGGGTGTGTTTTAGTGCGCAAGCGTGTGTGTGTGTGTGTGTGTAAGTGTGTGTGTTTGTGTGTGTGTGTGTATGTATGTAAGTGTGTGTGTTTGTGTGTATGTGTGTGTGTTTCACAGAGGAGCAGCAGATAATTGGAGAGACACACCTGGACACTGGTCACCTCTCAACCCTGCCCTTCTGCCCTTCAAACCAGCACCACTCACTCTGCCTGTGTGTGTGTGTGTGTGTGTACTCTTACTGTCCATCCAGCCAGTGTGTGAGGGGTGGGTGTGTTAGGAACAGCAGATTACTGTGTGTGTGTGTGTGTGCGTGCGTCTCCAGCTTGCCTTTATCAACTGTCCATCTCCAGTTAGTGTGTGTGTGCTAGTGTTAAGTGCCCTGTGTGTGTGTGTGTGTGTGTGTGTGGTGAGAGCAGTAGGTCATTCAGCTGTGCTATAAAAGATTCAGGTCTGACTGACGACCCCGGCCAACTAAAAAGCTCTCACTTTTTCAACCTGTTTTCTTTGTGGGATTTTTTTTTTTAATTTAACCTTTGCTTTGACAAAGACAAACACATCAGAAATTCTCTTTTACCACTGCACCCTGTGTAGAAGCAAACCATCAGCGCCCTGCAAAACGCTTGCATCTCTGCTGAGTTTTTTTGCACTCATGGCCGTTTTAACGTTTTCTATACTTCATAATGCAGCTACAGGTTCTGCAACAGCGATGGATGGAGAGTTGGAGCATGTACAAAGAGGGAAATAGAGGAGAGAAAAGACTTTTAATGTTATGTACTTTCACTGTGCATTTCACAGTGTAGCCTGAATGACCTCAAGATGAGGTCAAGATGAGAAGAAAATCTTGTAAATCTATGTAATATCGGCATCTTCAATCCAAAAATATCAGTTTCGGTATCGACCTTCAAAAGTCCATATTGGCCAAACCCCACCGCATATCACCCAGCGAGAAGCGTCTGTTTCAAGATGGGTTCTGATGCCACAGCTTCCCCCTGAGCGTATAAAGGGTGAAACACCAGACACTCAAAAGTTTGATGTCGTGGTTAAAATCTACTCCTCTGGTTGTCCTGATGCCGTTCTCCACATCCTTCAACGCAGATGATTGACGGCAACGTCTTCCGGGGCGTTCGGGGCGCTGATTGAGGCAATGACAATGAACACGAACCTTGAAATAAACCTGTAGACCCTACCGGTGATTTGTTGCAGCGCCAGAGAACACTTGTGTGTGCTGTCTGAAGACGCAGGGAAGGTCTTAATGAGGCGCTTTGTTCTGGTCGGGATCTATTGGCTAATTAACCGGCTTTTAATGGATTGCAACATAACTCCGAGTCTATTAACCTCAACGGGAATACACCGAGCGGAGAGAGTGCGACTGTGTGCGGTTGTGTGGTTATATAATTGCGGGAGTGCGCGTGCATCTGTGTGTGTGTGTGTGTGTGTGAGCGTGATGGGTGCACGGCCCCCATGAAACTTAAATGTGTTCCTGTAATGAACGGGAGTGAAATCACCTTTTTATTGATTGTTTGCAGCACTGGAGTGCCCATCAACGCTATAGCTTCTTAGTCTGATAGGCCTGCAGTTTCAGGGGGGCGTGTAATGATGGGCTCACGCTGCACAAAATGTAGTCCACAGTTCGCCCCAGTGCACTTTATTCAACTTGGTGGTGGCGTCTTAAATTGAAAACGAGAGCGTGTTGGGGGGAAATCTCATTAACGAATATCAACACTGGGATCGATATTAGAAAAATGGCAGGCGGGAAAGAATTTTCGAGACATGTTTTGTGTCCGTGAGAAGAAGAAGCGTTCACTAGCATGACTAGCATGCCTCCGTCCGGTCTGTGTCTCTGTCTTCCTGTTAATCCTGCCGTGTGCCCCTAGCCTTCACCTTATTACCCTGCACACCCAGGAGACATGTAATGAAACACTTCCCTCATTCAGGAAGTCAATTTGCCTGCTTTGCTGAAGTCTAAAGTCTCTTTCATCCCCTGCGCATAACCTGCCTGTCTGATTCTCTGCCACTCCAGCGCGCCTTTAATTAGCCTGTGTACCTGTGTGTGTGTGTGTGTGTGTGTGTGTGTGAGAAATAGAGTAATACAGAAGGAGAATTTCCCCCTTCTCGCGCTGACTTTATCGATTTCAGGTTTGATCTATCAGTAGCAATATTTTCTCTCTTCCTGCCCTCCCGTCCTCTTTCTTCTCCTATTACCTTACAGAACCTAACCCCGGTGGTTTGACTGTTTGCCTGCTCTGAGACAGATTGATGCTCCGGTTTTCTCGCCTCTGAAACAGGAAAATCAAGCATTACCAATTACACAAGACACACACACACACACAAAGCATTGCAGGCCCCCGAGCTGTCATCAGATACAATCCAACTGCCAAGGAATCGAAACAGATCAAATGCACCGACACAAAGCAAAGCAAAAAGAAAAAAAAGCCTTTTCACTTGGCATCGGGAAACAATTTGTTTCTTAGCAACCTTCTATGAAATCCCGATTGCAATCTGTTACATCACAATCAGCAGTTTGCTGGGTAATCCGTCAATCCATTAATCAATCAAGTAATTAAGTTAATGATATCGATCCATTTTAAAAAGTTACCTGAAATTCATCAGCCGGTTTTCACAGATGATCAAACAACTTTCTCAGTCTTGAATTGACTCACAGTGTTGGGCTCGTTACTCCAAACATTTCATATATTAGTTTTTACTTGTTACTCATTTAAAAAGTAACAACATTGCTTATTATTACCTGGGAGAAGTAATTTGTTACACTACTCGTTATATTACTTTTCCATTACCCCCTCCAACTTTAGCAGCTTTTAGTACCTGCACATAGTTTACAATTGACAATAATGATTTCTTTCTCTGAAACTGAAATAGTAATTTGTTAAACTACTCGTGTAAGTAGGAAAGTAATAATATTACTGAAACGTGTTACTCAATAACCTGCTTTCCCTTTCAATAGATAATTGTGATCCTCCAGCATTTTCATCATTTCTCACAAAATATCATTTTTGCATCCACTATTTGTTTTAGTGAAACCTTCAGTAGATCTGGGCGATAGTTTCAAAATTGTTATGTAGAAGTTCAATCTAAAGACATCATCTGAAGAACCATCAGAGGAATACAAATAAAAGAAACACGGATCTACGCGGATCTACGAATCTACGCTTTATCTGTTTCTTGTGTGTGAAACTTTGGAGAGCTGTAGATAATGATAACACATTATCATTATCTAATGACACCTTCCTTTTCTCTGGGTGGAAAGAAGTACAGTAACACAAGCAGCATGTTTTTGTCCATAAAGCCTAATTGCCTTTTCACTATCTCAAAGGACCCAACTGACTGTCTGTGGGAAATAGATGAAGACTAAACTAAATATGACGTTTTGGAAATGTGTGTGTGTGTGTGTGTGTGTGTGTGTGTGTGATCAGGTCATTACAAAGATGACAGGACGTGAATGCTTGGATGCTAAGTGCGCTTGTGATGATGTGTGCGTTAATCGGCGGGTCATTGTGCTAAGGAATGACAATCGCTGTGTTAATCACCGGAGCACAGATGAGACGTCTAATCAAAGCAAAAGGGGAGGAGCCTGGGAGAGCTACAAATGAGCTTTTAACGATGCTGTGGACCCCACAGAGAGAGAGAGAGAGAGAGAGAGAGGGAGAGAGAAAGAAAGAGAAAGACAGGACATTGCAATAATCACACCTGATCTTTCCAATGTCTGATTCTGTTTCCTTCATCTCGCCCCCTCTCCCTCCCTCCCTCCTCTCTGTCTCCTTTTCTATCTCTTTCCTTCCCTTTGTCTGCCTCTCTCTTTGCCTTCCCTCTCCGTCTCGGTTCCCCTCTTATCTCCGCTTTCGTTCTCTCTCTCCCTCTCTTTCGCTGTCATTTTCCATCATTCTCTCTCTCCATCTCTTTCTCCCCACCTCCCCTCCTTCTCTCACCCTCTCCCTTCCTGTATCTGTTCCTCGGTATTGTCCTCTGTGTGTGAAGAACAAAGAAGGACGTTGTCCAGCGGGCGATGAGAGGGCTGCCGAGGGTCAGCGTGATATTTGGGTGTGATATTTCCATCGCCGGCCTAAATGTCTGGTCTCAACCAATTTATCGCCCCTGGCAACCAGAGGGAGGAGAGCAAGAGAGGCTGAATGATACAGACAGGCTACAAAGAAAGAGGGAGGGAAAGATGAAACGAAGAATGAGCATTTCCTGAAGAATGGAGGGAAACGAGAGGTTTATCTGCTAAATGAGGAAGCCTTTTGCACAGACTGTGCCCCTATCAGCCAGACAGGCTTGGTCAGAGATGTTTTCACATTTTCTAAAAGCAATCATACATTGCATAGAAAAGTCTTTTCTTTAGATATTGGTAAGAAAGAAAGAAAGAAAGAAAGAAAGAAAGAAAGAAAGACAGGGGGACAAACATGATATGTAGCTCTATATCTAACACTGTTATGGACAGGAAATAACTGATTGGTACCTCTCAAGCCATTTTGACACCTACACAATTCAATGAAAGTTTGCAGGTGCCAGTTTCAACATGTCAGTAATATAGATGTGTTTTGAAATGACCCAATTAGGTCTGA
The DNA here is from genome assembly GCA_034670405.1 of Hoplostethus atlanticus. Taxonomy (NCBI): domain Eukaryota; kingdom Metazoa; phylum Chordata; class Actinopteri; order Trachichthyiformes; family Trachichthyidae; genus Hoplostethus; species Hoplostethus atlanticus. Next base: position 15,815,919 of record JAXDDX010000001.1, read on the forward strand.
ATGATTCTTCACTTGAATATTTCGAATGTAACTCATTTTCTAATCCACTCTTCATTAACTTCACACTCTCTCTCGGCTCTCTCATGTCATGTTTGTAAAGTTTTAAAGGAAAAACACACCCTAAAGCAAAATTCACACGCTATGCCATTCTATTCTTATGATTTTTGACAGTTCGGTGTCTGTGGTTCCAGTTCTCGTTTCAGTATGGCTTTTATCTTCTGATCCCGACACATTATATTATCTGGCAGGTTCAAGTTCAAGTTCAAGTCTTTTATTGTCATATGTACAGTATCACTTACAGTCATACTGGACAATGAAATGTTTGGGACAAGGTACGTTTCAACTGGGTAGGTATACATTAAATCACACATCTATATATAAAACAAACAAAATAACAATAAAACAAGTAAGGGCGGATAGACTAAAATAGATAGATAAAAAAATGTATGAATATGAAAAAGCAGCAGGATTGACAACAGTAAATAATCTTAGAGATACATCTATATATATATACAGGTATAAAGTACATGTGCAATGGGTATGAGGTTGTGGGTCAACAGTTAAGTATCCTGATGGCGTGCAAGTAGAAGCTGTCTAGATGTTCCCAAGGTTGAGCGGCACCAGATTATCTCCTGACTGGCTCGCACTGTGATTGCAATTCTACACAGTCTGTATGCAATCCAGTCACAAACCTTCACTGAATTATGTAACGGGATGGAGCAGAAGAGCAAGAAAAGGTAACAGAGATACAGATTTAAATAAATACAGCCCTGTGAGACCTATAACAGCCATCTTCATGCTTCCTGTGGACGCCCAGGGTGGAGAACTTGGATGGAAATGACAAATCCTGAATGCCAAATGTAACTCTGCTGCCCCTGTTAACATGTGTGTCTGAGCAGGGCCAGGGGACTCAATGGGGGGGCTGGAGACAGAAGAGGGAGATTAAAATGGGATTGAAAATGAGACAGTAGTGAAAAGTGGAATAGCATGAGGAGAGATAGAGCTGTGCTGTTCATACACATGCATGTGCGTACACACACACACACACACACACACACACACACACACACACACACACACACACACACACACAGCTATCCAGCTGGCTCCCAAAGATGGAAGTGTAGAGTTAACTTAAGATTTAAGAGTGGATTTCACAGTTCAAGAGGAAGACCATCCAGGGAGGCTGCTGAAGGCTCTCCTAAAAACGTTTGATTTGTATCTGAGTAAGTTTCAGTTGTTTATGAGTAAATGATTAAAGGTGATCGAAGGTTTAAAGGTTTTATCGCTGAATCCTGCCTATAGCATGATCTGTGCAAGGAAGCGGCCCTCAGGACCTCTGAGTTGAGCTGCTGCTCCTCCACATTTAGAGGAGCCAGTTGAGGAGGTTCAGGCACCTAGCAAGGATGCTTCCCTTTGGCCGACTGGGAAGAGACCTCAGGGCAGGCCAAGGACACGCTGGAGGGACTACATTTCCCAGCTGGCCTAGGAGCACCTGCAGGATCCCCCAGGTGGAGCTGGAAGAAGTTGCTGAGGAAAAGCATGTGTGGATTGCTCTGCTTCGCCTGATGCCACCACTACAATAATCTGGATAGGCAGCTAGAAAAAGGATGGATGGATGGATGGATGGACATTAAATGGGTTCTATCATATAATCTATGAAAATTAATTCAGGAACATTAATCTACTTTCTAAGTTCTTATAAACACCTGTGTGATGTTAATTGAAAAAAATGAACATCTTTGGATCCTTGATTTAAAATTCAAAAGGTTCAGTGTCCAAAACACACAATGGTAGTTAAAAGCTTGAAAGCTGAATGTGTGAGAGCTACTAGTGCAGGTAGAATCTTAAAATGTTATGCTCACAAAATGTGTTTGCTACAATAATAAAGAGGGTGATGTGTAGTTCAAATGCCCCTTTCCCCATAGAAATCTTCCTAATGTATTCCTTTATTCTCTTAGACAAAATTAATTAATTTCGAAATGCAGCTTATATTTTCTATTGAATGTGAAATATTGCATGATATTGATTTTTTGATTTTCATATGTTTCTTTATTTTAAATGAATGACAGAAAGTGCTCAAAATATATATTTCAGATTTTTTTGTAATGCATGCCATCATCATTTTCAATTTGATGAGGAAGGACAGTATCCAAATGGGGTTCTTATTAATGTTTTTATGTTGCACTGTCAAAGCTGTACTAGGCAATATTTTAATGTAACATTACACTCGTCTTATCAGCCTAAATCACAAAGTGGTGCTACAGTAGAGAATTGGTTAAAAATGAGATTAAAGTGAGATGCACGTAGTCACTGACTTCCCTGAGTCCCCAATATATCACATTTTCTCTCACACCCACACACACACACACACACACACACACACACACACATACAGACCCACACCCACACACCCACGGCAAACACACTTAGAGGAGAGAGGGGGAATATGAGAATAATGAGAGGAAGTAGCAGCAGAAGTGTGAAATTCAATGGATATCACAAGATTTGATGTTCGCTGTGATAGCAGTGAAGAACAAAGAGACAAGAAAAAAAGCATAAGCCACAATAAATGTTCCATAGGGGACCAATGTGTAAAATGATAGTAGTAGTAGTAGTAATATACTAGTGTTTGATACTGCGTTGGTTTCTTCAGGTTCAGATGAATCTTTGAATGATGACAGAGGAACCTGCACACTGTTTTGTGTTAATGCTTTGTCCTCACCTGTCTAGGAAATGGACCTGGCTAATGCAGATACTCTGCCGGGCAGAGTGCGAATTATACTAAAAAATAAATCAACATTCCACATTGTAGATCCTGTACTGGTCCCAATACCAAAATACTCTATAGACTCTATAGGCTCAAAAGCCTAAGGCTTTTTTTTTTGACTCCTATCTTTTCCATTAATTCAGAAGTGAGAAACATATGGCTCCTATGGAAAAGATCCTGTAGAATATGGATTTATTTTCCCTATTAGACTATTTTCAAGGTAAGAAAACAGCTGACAAAGTTTGATTTTTGGGTGGTCTATGCCTTTAAGTAGTGGTCTATGCCTTTATGTTTCATGTTTTTTAGCACCAAAAAAGTGCTGGATATCTCCTCTCCTCTTGCTCATGTTGACTCCGTGGATGAAAGTGTATTAAACTAGCTAGATAGCTACTTACATTAACCCACAGCGTCTCCATTGGACTTGCACGACAGCACGCGAGCATAGACTTTAATGAGGACACGATCCACTGCAATGACCAAGAAAGAAAGAAATGGTATGGTCCACTTTAGGGGTGTCTGAAATCGTATTACAAGATTCGTCCAGGCATGAATATGGGAAATATGTTGTAATATTTCCGATTACAGGTAAGAAGGATATATAAATGTTTCGACCCCCCCCCGACCTGTTGTTTTTACCTCTTTTGGGGGGGTCCAAATGTTAATTAGGGGGGTTCAGACCCCCCCCAATCCCCCCCGTAATTCGAACCCTGCTGCCGGGTCTTTATTTTGAGTGGTTCTTTCCAGTAATTGTTATAGCTTTCATTCAGTGGCTTCCCTTCTTTCCAAGCATTATTCTAGATTAACACTGACCTTGTGCACCTCTATGCATTTATAGTGTAAACAAACTATGTGAACAATGTGCACTAGAATGACCAACATGAGATAACACATTTGTTAGTGACTAACCCAGAGGGGGCCTTGCTTTGTTGCTTTCTCTTATTTCCTGTCTCGAAACATCTTGGTCATACTGGTCATGAAGAGACACTAATAAAAGAAAAAAAGAGAGCAAACCTATTTGTATGTGTGACACGCAGCCTAATAAACCTGAGTTAGATTTGTGTTCATGACCAGATTTTTAATGACTGATAATATTTGACTTGACTACTCTGGTTCCTCTTCACGCCACGTAGCCTGCAGTCAGGGCTGTAGCTCACCCAAAAATGTTTGAGAGGGGCACACATTTGTCAGAGACATGTCCACCATGTAAATCAATTGTAGTTGCCTTTGTGCAAGGAGCTAAAAGCACGAGGAAGAAGGAGGGTGGATCCCACAGCATTAGCATGACTCAACGTTACAAAGTAAAAGCACAACC